>VWZZ01004959.1:63726-81183 GCA_013399095.1 Psophia crepitans | reverse complement strand
GGCTCGTGCCGCCGCCAGCAAGGGGTTAACCCCGCCCCGCTGACATCGTACCTGCGCGCACGTGTGCCCCGGGCCCGCGCGGGTGCGTGCCCGAGCCGCCCCCCGCGGGGTTCGTCCCCTCCGGACTGAGGAGAAGGGGTTCGCTGCGTGCACGCGTCGAGCCGGGCTGCCCTTCCTCCCGCCTCCTTCCTCCTCCTCCTCTCGGGCCGCACAAAGAGCGGCCGCGAAGGCCCTGGCTTGCCTGTAAAGGCAGCGGCTGGAGATTTAAGGTGTCCCGGAGCCATGTCGCCCCGCGGCGCTGCTCGCCGCGCTCCGGGGACAGACGGTGGTTGCGGTTCCTCACCTTGCGGGTCCCGGGCGGCTGGGCCGGCCTTAGTTGCGCTTGGGTTTGTTTGGGGTAGGTACCTGGCTCCGGTTCTTCCTTGCTCTCCTCTTCAGCTCCTGGGCTCTCCTCTCTCTGCTTTTTAGGGAGGCAAGGGTTAAACTTCAGTTTTTAATATTTATTACGTTGTTCTTTCAAAGCAAGAACCGTCTGGGTTACGAGGTGCTCCCTTCTGCTGGGGAGGGATGCCTGGCGCTCAGGTCCCATGCCTGCACGGACACCAGCGGTCCCTGCGAACTTGGTCTTGCGAGGAGTGTCGCTCCCATGGCAGTCTGCGAAATACATAGCTGCATGTAGCTTTATTGGGATCTTAATTAAAAAGTTATTGTGTTCCCGCACGGTGGATGTTTTCCGTTAAATAAAGTCGTCTTGTTTGTTTTAATGTTTTTGTTTTCAAACTAGGGAACATAACTTGCTGTGTCTTACAGTCCTCAGGACTGGAAAAAGCTCCTGGTTGGCTGTGGCCTCTGAGTCCTCTCCTACAGAAGTAGGTAGGGGGTGCTAAGCATATTGCATTTGCTAGTTAGATGAAGCAAAATGTTTCCCTTGTGGGGCAAGCTGCTTTTTATAAATTTCTGGAATTAATTAGAACGAAGTGTTAAAAAAGAATGAAGGAGGGGAAAAAAACATCCCCCTCCTCAAAAAGCTTTTGTCTCCCATTTCTGTTGACAGGTTGTTTTCCAGACACTTTTTTTTTTTCTTCCCCCCGCCCCCCCGATTGCAAGTTCTTAGTGTCTTGCGTTGGGAGACAACAGCTACAAACTGAATTCATTGCTCATCCAAGACACGTTCTTGTAACTAGAGTTTGGATTACTGCCCGAGCCTGGGCTTTGGAAGATTTGTTTTAAATAAATGCCACGCCTCCCAGAGAAGGAGGGAAAGTGAAGCTGGGCTCTGCATCAGGAGTTCTCAGGGAGCTTAAAACTTCAATTTCTACAAAGTATATTCAATAAGTTAGTGGACTTAAAGGTTTTTGGAATGGACGTACTTGTTAGAAAGTGCTGTATAAGGGACATCACTTGCACGGTCTGTAGAGTTACTTCTTCCTTACGTTTAATGCTGTTGAGTGTAGAAAACACCGGTTTCTTGCATTTGTTTTTCTTTGCTTTTCAGCTTAGCCTCGTAACGGCATGACCATCAGTATCAGATTTTGTCAGCGATGCTGCCAAACTCCGTTCCTGTTGTTAGGCGGGATCCTTGCTTTCTAAGAAAGTACCGCAGACAGGTTGTTTTTAGTAATTCCTGAAAGCTTCTTCTCCGAGAAAGATAAACTGCATTTATCACAGCCGTTCCTGTTCAGAAGTCAGTGTCTCGGTTAGGCCTCTTATTAGTTTTGGAGTGTGGTGTGTGTGAGTCAGAGTGGAAAAACGTTCTAAAATTAGATGTGCATTGTTAAGAATTTTATTAAATGAGTTGCATCAGTGTCTTTTTACGTTACCATTTTAATGGGCAATTCTCTGTATTCTCAGTATCGTTAGTTGACTAAAAAAGGGCTCGAGAGGCAAGAAACTTTTCAACGTTCTTATGTCTGTAGACGTACTGAAAGGTAAACTGGCATGCTTGTAGGTAACCAGTCTGCTTAAATACCTTGTTCTTCTGTTACCTGTACTAACAGAACACGGGGCTTGCGTTTTCCCCCAAGGAGAACAGGTGTATTACAGAGTTTCACCTTCTTACATCAGAACTGCTGCGGACCCATTATTTGAAAAGCGTCTTATTTTTGAGATTAATATGTTAATAGCTAAAATTAATGACCCCGCACTGCGCAGAGTACAAACAGATGTCTCTGCTGAGCATGTTGCAGGATCAGGGCCCAGGTTGCCTTTTGGAAATCCGCCTCCGTGCTCTGGGAACCATTATTTCTCACATTGCCTCTGTGTTAAATGAGGTTGGTGAGTGTGTTAGATTCTTTTTTTTTTAAATGAAAAACTTATGCAGCACACCTGGAAAAGAAATTCATTCTCTGATTTGCCTGACGTAATTATAGTTTCAAATGTTGTAGGAAGAGGAGTCATTCCTTTGTAGTCTCAGAGAAATGAGTTGTGTGAGATAAACGAGCAATAACGTTGAGTGCTTTCTTTTTAACTTGCTCTGTGTGGAAAACCTGTTGTCTTGTAGGTCCTAGGAATTTCTCATGTTCCCAATTTTATTTTATTTTTTTTCTTCTTTAATTAGACTGATCAGCAGAGGAACTGATACTGTTGCTCTGGAGTGGGAAAGGCCAGCAGTCTGTGTGACAGCACCATGTCTGTTCGGGAGTCGTTTAACCCAGAAAGTTACGAACTGGACAAGAGCTTTCGCCTGACCCGATTCACTGAACTGAAAGGCACAGGCTGCAAAGTGCCGCAGGATGTCTTACAGAAACTGCTCGAGTCTCTACAAGAAAATCATTTTCAGGAAGATGAACAGTTCCTGGGGGCAGTTATGCCCAGGTTGGGTGAGTAGTTGCTCTTCCAGACACGTGTGGTCCTTCTGTTTGGTCTGATTAGTGATGCGATCTCATTTGTGGTTTGTTTAATCAGTTTGAAAATTGCACGTTGTATAATGCATGCGCAGCATGCAGAAATCTGAAGAACAAATATCATGTTGTCATTTATTGGCATCTGGGATACAAGAATGTTATTTTAATTATTTAACATCCTGCAGTGCACTCAGCTACAAAGAAAAATCAGTGAGAAATGGCCATTGTGATAGGCGTTAGTCTCCTCCCTTTCCCCAGCAGATGCTTTGCAAACTGAAGTTGTATCAATTAATTTCTAGACTTTTATATTAATACATCGCCTTTGGAAATTTATGCAATGAATTCTATGCAATTAGATGACTCACAGGTGAAGTTCCCCTCTCCCTCCCCTCCCCTCTGTTCCTGGGTCAGAGAAAGTGAGCAAGAGAAAACTTTTTCGCTTCAGCTGACTGGGAGCGGATTGTTTCGCAGTTGTCGTTTTTCCTTTCATTGTTCCCCACTCTTAACTTTTTTGCTCACCTGTAGAAGCTGCCTGGGAAGGGCTGTCTTTCCAAGACCTCTGTGTTCTTGCCAGCTTCACTTTCTCTTTGGTATTTGCACAATGATGCAAGCAATAAGGGAAAACAACCTGCACAAGCCACCTACGTGGGGAACAGGGCGAACGTAGGTATTTTGATACCAGCTACTGTACGTAATATTGATATAGATAAATTAATGTAGATAATGTGTTTAATGACACTTCTAATTCTGTTTGTCTATTTACTCAGCCCTGCATATTCAATGTCTGCTTTGCAGCACAGAATGGATTTTTTTCCTCAACTTAGGAATTTCAATGTAGTATTTGTTCTGAAGTTATTTAATTATCAATTTAGTGTCCAATAACCTTATTTAAAATTATTTTAACATTGCTAATTGTCTGTTAGCAGGCTAACAGGTTGCAACCCATTATTCCGGTAGAGATTGAATTCAGTGAGAGATTAGTAAGGAGCCCGTGTTCTTGTTTGAACAATGGCAATCTTTGTATGAAATATCTAAGCAGCAATTGTGCATGGAGCTGGGGTGGCACTATAATTTAATATTCCCTAATGAAGGACACTTCCAGCTGCTTTTATCCCGAAATTGCTATTGATATGGTTTTTTCTAAGTTAAATAAGTTGTTCACAACAGCATTTCAATTTGGCAAATTTCTAAAATCAGTAGTAGTTTGTTTTAGATTTAATTTTCTAGCTGTTTGGGTTTTTTTCTCTTGTGAACTTACAGACTCTAAACAGTAATGGAACTGCTAATAGATTTTTCTTCTCCAGCTATATGAAAAGGTAAAAAAGTAGACTAATGCCATCAATAGGTAGGTGTGATGTTATGTAACTGGAAATCTGTTAGTAATAGAAGGTGGAGAGTTCAGGTCTCTTAAAAATACACCTTTTGTGGTGAGTATCCCTTTAACAAATGTATCTTCAGGTAAGTTTGGTGTGATCACCACGAGGGAGGTGATTCTCCCTCTCTGCTCTGCTCTTGCGAGACCCCCCCACTGCAGTACTGCATCTGGCTCTGGGGTCCCCAGTACAGGAAAGACATGGAGCTGCTGGAGCAAGTCCAGAAGAGGCCACAAAGTTGATCAGAGGGCTGGAGCACCTCTCCTATAAGGACAGGCTGAGGGAGTTGAGCTTGTTCAGCCTGGTGAAGGGAAAGGTCTGGGGAGACCTAATCGCGGCCTTCCAGTACCTAAAGGGGCTCCAGGAAAGCTGGCAAGGGGCTGTTTATCAGGGAGTGCAGTGACCCAACAAGGGGAATGGGTTTAAACTAAAAGAGGGGACATTCACATTGGGCATTAGGAAGAAATCCTTCCCTGTGAGGGTTCTGAGGCCCTGGCACAGGGTGCCCAGAGAAGCTGTGGCTGCCCCTGGATCCCTGGCAGTGCCCAAGGCCAGGTTGGATGGGGCTTTGGGCACCCTGGGCTGGTGGGGGATGTCCCTGCCCATGGCAGGGGGTTGGAACTAGATGATCCTTGTGGTCCCTTCCAACCCAAACCATTCTATGATTTGCCTCTGATGCCTTGTGCTTAAAAGGTATGGATAGGCAACTTCACAGCATCTGCATACGCACCACGCTTTTGACATGCGGTCGAGACAAAATTGCCAATAGCAGGCTCAAACGTGCTCCGTTTTAATTCTGTAAGTAGCAATCTTAGAACAATCTTAAATGTGGCTGTGAGTATATCTGTGAGTAAGAAACTGCAAGTTTGACATTAATTCGCAGAGCTGTTACAGACCTTGAAATCGCTGTTTTCAGTCACCTCTCTGAACGGATTCACTTACTTAGTCAGTCCTTTTTGCTGGAACAGAAAGGTAGCCTCAGATGGACCGTCGCGGCCCCTTGGCCTGTCTGTCAAGCAGCACTTTTGCTGAAGTTGTGGAAAACAGCACCAGTGAAATCAGTCTTGCAGCATTGCGGCATGACTAGGTCAATTGAGGGCAGAACAGCTCCTGTACGTGAGCCACCTCTCTGTAACTGCTTATATGCAGTTCTCTAGAGACACTGGACATCATGCATAGTGGCTTGGTAGCTTCTGTGGAGGATGAGCAACCCTGAATTTCTACTCGTCAGTTTCTGGCAGTATGCCTTCTCTTCTGAGGCAAGATCTTATGGACGCTCCCAGATACTGGCTTGTAGCTCTTGCTAGGTAGTGTGTTTCATTAATACGTGAGGAAAAGCTACTGTGGCATCTACTCCCTGAGAACTGGTGATTTGAAGACTCTTGCCCTGTGAGGTATGCAGAGTAATTCTAGGCAGCCTGCTGCCAGCCCAGGAAGGAGGTAAGCTACCTGCCATTGCCACAAGGCACGAAGATATTGACTCAGCTAGCTTGTTGGCATTTGTCACCTGCCGCTTTTGTGCGGGATCTTGCGTCGCAGCAAACTCCTGGAGGTTTTAATATCACTTATTTTGTCTGAAATACCCACCATCAGCGTGGCATCGTGGTTTTCTCAAAGAAGTTTCCCTGTCTAGCAGGTTGTCTTGCTGCCTTTCAGCCTCACGGAAGTAAGGTGAGGTTAACACGGTTGCAGAAGCTCCAAGGGAGTGAATCATCTTTCACCAAGGGCCTAGGCTGTGACTTTGTGGTGTTCTTTTTGTTCCTCCTGAAGTGAGGAAATGCCCTCTATGAAAGGCTTTGTCCTTTTCAAACTGTCACTATGTTTTTGTTGAGATGGGAGTGACAGGGAAGCTATTTGCTTTCGACAGTATCAATTCACATAGTTCCTCCTAACTTCAAATGCACATACATACAAGCACAGACGTTCTTAAAAGCAATGCACTATTATTATGCTGCAACAAACCGCAGAACATTGAAGTTTAGTTCTTGCTTTCAGCCATTTGCACTTCTATCCACTCCAGCCAGGAGTCCTCGTCCTTTGCTTGATTTTCCTCTTATTTATGCTCCCTGCTTTCTCTAAGGAAGGAATTTGCCATGTCTGTTTAGGCAGTATTGTTGAGTTGTATTTCACAGACATGTTTTATAAGCTCTTTTGTTAAGAGCCAACAGCTAAATCAGGGCAAAGGTACCTCACTGATGGATTTCTGTCTTTGCAGGAATTGGGATGGACACTTGCGTTATTCCATTAAGACATGGAGGTTTGTCGTTGGTCCAGACGACAGATTATATTTATCCTATTGTGGATGATCCTTATATGATGGTAAGCTGGCTAAACTTAATTGTTAGCTGTATTGTTGATTTGATTTGTGCTTCTCACTTACCAGTCTGGTGACAATTTACCGTTTCTTCTAGATGCGCAGTGCTAATTGGTTGATTAACTGCATTCAGAGCCTTTCCTAAATACACGTGAAGGGGGACAGGCATAGTTTCATCCTGTAATCTTTTCCATGTCAACCAGGAATGCTGCAGTACTGCTTTCTGTAGGTGAAGATTGGGAGAACTGCCACCTTCAATTCAAATTTCCCTCCATCTGTTGTTCCGTGGGATTTGACTTGAAAAGCCCAAAAGGGGGGAAAAACAAGCTGTCTGTGAAGCAGCAGACAGTAAACTCCGTTTACAAGCAGAGCTGCACTGTAATTGGCTTTTTTTTGAGGTTCTGAAATAACCAGGTACATGTTAGAACTGGAAATGCCTAAATTACGGTAGTTGGCAATAGCACCTGGCAACTTCAGAGTGCTTTGTGAATACCAGTTTTCCTGTCGTACTACCTCCGCTTGCAGATGCGTAAGGTGAAATGACCTGTTGGAAGTTGCGTGCGCTTTGACTTTGGTTCCTTCTGTGTCCGTATTTCCTTTAGTCTGTGTCAGTAGAGATTCCTCTGCGGCGTTATGTGTGGCGGTGTTCAGTATCAACTTGAACAGAAGGTCATAGGGAAACAAATGAACTTTAAAAAAGGGCTTAGTAAAGCTGTAAGGAGTTCTATGGGAGGTGTTCTGTTAAATGAAAGTGAAGAACTGCTCAAATACATGTTTTGTGTGATTTGAATGTCACTCCTTTGCTTTAAGGCATGCTTTTACTGCTGCTTATATGATTGCATGCTCTATTTGCTGTTGCTGCTTCATTGTTTGCTCTGTGAGGCCTGTCCAGTAGGTTTTGGACACACAGTTTTAGATTGGGAATGACTTTTTTTTTTTAATTTTTAGCATGCTTGTCCAGGTGTCGTGCACATGTGCAAGCCTAGTTCCTTTGATTTTTGTTCCAGAAGAGCTCTCTTTCTGCAAACTGAGCAACCAAGATCTCGAGCTGGCCTCTGGAGTACAGAGTTGTTGAGCTCTCCTGAGAAATTTTATTCAAGTAGCTTGCTTTAGTATCATGTGGGAACTCGTCAGGGACCAGAGGGGGGAAAAATATATGTATGTTGTTGGAGACTTGTGTTCAAGTGTATCAGCTGAGAAACTTCTCACCTTGTAACAAAAGCTTGTGGGACAGCATGAGAAGGCTGTGGTGAAGGAGGAGGGTTGTTTTGTTTGGAGATACGAAGGGTCTGAGATGCCACAGGAGTGGATAGATGTCCCTGTGCCCAGATGAGGTTTAGGGCAGTGTGGTAGGAGTGGAATGTAAATTTGGCCTTAGGCCAGCTTCAGTGGTTTCGTTGTAGTTACAGTCTATACTGTGATGCACCAGCAGCTGTAACTTTGTTTTCTAACTTTCAAGTCCTTCGCTTGTTGTTCTTGTCAATTTTCATTTTCATGTGGTGGCTTGCCACTTCCTAAACTGTTTGCAGGTCTGTATTTCTTCTTATAAAGCTGAGAACAGGGATTCTCTCACAAGCCTTCTTGCTGATAACCTGCACTGATGATCCAGCAGGGTTGGAGCTGCTGGTCTTCTACTCGGACCTCTCTCTCTCGGGGACGAGAGTCTGTGCGAGCGATGTAGTTTGCCATTTTCTTGTGTGGACTGACATGAGTTGCAAGACAGTCGAATACAGTTTGCTGTGGGATTTATGGATGGGTGTTAAGAGCGGAGGAATGGTGAGACTCAGGAATTTTGAGTTTGCATCCAGGCTGCAGAAAGGAGCATGCTCTGGACTCCTCTGCTCGAGACAGGCTGCTGCTGCCCTGTTTCTCCAGCTGATTTTTTCTCCCTGTCCAGACTCCCCCTGATGCTGATTGTTACCAATCTCTGCTCTTTTACCACTTCCACGCAGTACACGCTTTGCTTCTTGCTCTTCTGTTCTGTCTCCTTGCCTAGTCAGTTCAAGCCTGGTTTTGGGTGGGTGTTCACTAATTCAGATTCTCTTTATTTCTCTGTACAGTGTCTACCTGCAGCTCCTTATCTGATCTCTCTTCTAATTGTGGGGAGAGGAAGCAAGGAGGGAAAACCAAATGTGTATGTGGACTCCAAGCTGGGTTCTGTCACAGAAAGGATTAGAAAATGGCTGAGGGAGGCAAAACTGCATGTGGACTCAGCTGAACTTCAGATTTCTGCGTCAGAAAACAGCTTTCTCTCACTCTGTCACTGCCTATTTTAAAACGAAGTTCTGCAGTTATGCAAAAAAAACCCCTCTTCCTTCTTTTCCCCTTTCTCCTCTGGCTTTCTTCTTGAAAATATTCAGTCCATGCTGTCTGAAGTATCCCTAGGGTGTACACCTGTAAAATCTGTATCCAGTGTAGGACTTTTCAGCTTAAATGGTTTGGTATTGGAAAAGTTACAAGCAATTGAAAATTGGTTTTCTAGTAAGTAACCAGCCATTCATAATAGGACTGGTACTGGCCCCTGCTGTGGCACTGTGGAGACACCTCTTTGAGTACAGGAGAAGGTGACTGGCTTTCCTGCCAGGGGGCTTCCTTCCCCCTCCATTCCAGGGGCCTTTTTTGTGCTGTTTTAAGAAGAACCTTCACTCAAGACTGGTGATGGGGGTCTGATACTTCATCCTTTGCCCTTACAAAAAATTCTTACTATTGCACATAGATCGTTGTGTTTCAGGGGCATTAAGCAAGTGGTGTGGGACCCACCTAGGCTGACCCGTTTGGGAGTCCCATCGTGTTTATTGGTGTTCGCAAACCATGTGTTGTTCCCTCTACTACTTCAGACTTGAGACTTGCTTTCCCTGAATTTGTTTCTGTAGTGGTTTTGCCAGTTGGCAAAAGCGGTGTTAGACTGACCTCTGACTACTAGAAGAGAGAGCTGTTGTCAGTGTGGTTTTAAAAACTTATCTGTCATTCCTAAGAGGGCATAAACCAGCAGTTTGCTTGGTAAATACTGAAGATAGCAGAAAATAGTCTCATAGTCCCCTTCCAGGAAATGAAAATGGCAGGCTATAGTGTTCTTAAACATGTAGAGATTTAACAGCCAATATCCATCAAACCATGCAGTACACGGCTCACTCTTCTCGTAATAGTTTAAGATTTAAATGATTAAAACGTATTCCAGTTCCAAATACAAGGGATTCTGCTGATGCCGCTGGAAGCTCTTGAATATATGAAAAATTGGATTATTTTTAATTGTGATTTGGAGGTGGTATTTCCTGTCATCTGCAAGTGAGGTCATTGCCTGAAAATATTAATTTTTACAAAATATCGGATGTGTGACTAGTCATTAGAGTTTTGGGGGTGGTAGAAATGTGTTTAAAAGGTTCCCCTACCACCCCCCCCACCAAAAAAATAAATAAATCTGTCTTCTAGTGAAGGCATATTTCTGTAGTCCAAATTGTGTCAAATAAGCGTGTTGTTTTTTATCACAGTGGTGTTGCCTCTGAACTTTATGAAAAACACAGATTTAAAATCATAAAACCAGATGTTGGCTGCAGTTCTGCAGCTGTAAACCTAAAACAGTTTTAATAAAGTGTGTGAAGTTTTCCAGAGTAACACAACATAATTTGTCCTGCATTTTAAAATTATCTCGCCATCTCTTAGGGCACATGCTACATCAGAAAGTTCTGCATCTTCATCAGGAAACTTGATGTCTCATCTGTGCTGGGTCCACAAACAAACCCTGACTCAGATCTATTTTAGTAGAAATAGAGTAACTAAGCTCATGTGATGCAAGGGGTCCCTTCTCAGTCCTGTCAGTTTCATCACTTCTTAGAGGAATCTTCAGCAAGCGACCAGGTCTCTCACAAATTTTTGCTAGTGGAGATGCTCACACACACAAAAGTCAATAAAAATATATGCGCTGTACAAAAACTCAGCCTTACCTTGTCACTTGAACAAGTCACTGAGTAGGCACATCTCCCTCGCTGTACAAGTGGCAGGGGACAGCCATCTCCCCTCATGCTGCGTGCTTCTGAGCGGTGACATGGCCAGCTTCTGGGAGCACTGAGCTCCTTAACCCTGGCATGCACTGTCCTGTTCAGGCAGCTTTTTATTGACATCCTGACAGTAAAAGCACCCCAGTATGCTGTGTACTGGCAGCACGACTCTGTCCTCCGGGGAGAAGAGTACTTCCCAAAAAATTTAAGAGTGTAGATGTGACCTCCAGGGTAGTGCAGAATAGCAAATGTTTTTTTCATCAAGGTCCCCATCTCCTCCATATTCTGATATGGAAGAGGTACAGCAGTGTTGGGTTTTTGGACTAGCTTCCTAGCAGTTGTGAATTACATACCGTGGTTGTCTTCATCGATGCGTACAGTTTTATGCTGGAATAAAGTTAATGGGAACGTATCAGGCTAAGTAAACTGAGTTTGTTATCAAAACTAGACTTTGTTGAGCTTAAATTCAGCCTCTGAAATTAGGCATCCAGTCTAAACCCGGTGTGGGATTCCTGTGTAGTCAGTCAGAGAGTATGTTGACCAGACAGCTGGGATGAATTCTCTCCTTACCTGTAAAGGGAACCAGGTGTGTGCACGTTGCACAAAGTGGGTCATACCACATCTTTATCTGGGTTTCTTAATGCAGGAGCCTGTGAAATAAGCAGCTGTCTCAGGGTGCAAACTCATGCTGGAACCTTTGTTCATTACTGGTGTTTGTCTGAACCTTCACAAACACTCCTGCAGATTTATTTTTTTCTGTCTTTCCTTCTCTTTCAGGGACGGATAGCGTGTGCCAACGTCCTAAGTGACCTTTATGCCATGGGGGTCACAGAGTGCGACAACATGTTGATGCTCCTTGGAATCAGCAATAAAATGACAGATAGGGTAAGGTTTTTGGTACTTGCTTTTGAAGGAAGACCCAAACAGCTAAACGTGCTTAGAATGTATTTACTCTTAGTGTATTTTTTCCTTAAAGTTTGAACCCTTTTAAAGAAGAGATGGTTCTATTGAATGTCTGAATTCATGGTGTGGGTCTTGCCGTTGCCTCATAAACATTCTGAGTCACTTGCTAAAAGTTCATTTTTTTGTGGCGTTGTAATCTTTTGCTGCCAATACCCCCATCCTCACCAAAATGGGGTCCGTGCTTCTGTCAATTCAGGACAGTATTACTGCAAGGCAGCGTTTGATTATCAATTCATGTGTCGGTCTGGATAGATACTTCTGGTTTTCTTATGCCAGCTTTGTAACATCTCTCTGAAGCAGAAGAAACTGAAATAGATTGCGCTTGCTTTTTTTTTGTCTGTGTCTCTCTGATGGTGTGTGTGTGTGGAAGAGACCAGCATGTTTGTTTTGCTCTGGCAAAAAGGGATGTTTATCCTTAGAAGGAAATAAGTTGAAACTTTACAGGTTAGTGGAGGCCAAATGCCGCTTGATTTAACTTTGCGTTATTGCACTGCACTGCTGTGGCTGTACCTGATTGAAACAGCAGGGTAGCTGTTCCGAGTTTCCAGAACTCTGATTTCTTTACTTTTATATGATGATTTTTTGAAGAATGTTACAAAGAGGTGAAGAGACATTCTTAGGCTGAAGAAAAAGAGCTGTAAAACCATAGTTCTGTGGGATAACATGCGATTTTCAGGAGGCGAACCCCTTCCTAAGGCTGGCTTTTCTGTCGTGAACTATTTGCCACAAGGGCATTTGGCTTGAGTGATCAAAAGCCCTGGACCAGTCTTGAAATGACGAGCACTGCTGTGTATGGAACTCTGACTTCTGTTTTGATCTCTAGGAGAGAGACAAAGTGATGCCTCTAATTATCCAGGGTTTCAAAGATGCAGCAGAAGAGGCAGGAACATCTGTTACTGGTGGCCAAACAGTGTTAAATCCCTGGATTGTTTTAGGAGGAGTGGCCACGACAGTCTGTCAGCCTAATGAATTTATAATGTAAGTTAAATTGCTAAACAATCAAAGGCATTGGTCTGAAGGGATACAGTAAAAATCCTTCAAATACTGTGTTGTGATCTAGTGATCTGTCTCCCACTGAATAAAACAGTACCTTCTCCTGCTTGCATTTGTCCTTAGCGCTCAACAGACGCCACATCTCTTCTGTACATATTTGCTTTTTTAAACAGGATGTCCTTTTACTTCTTCCCACCCCCCAGTATCTTTTGATCCTATTCTCCTTTTGACAGGAGAGTTAAGCTTCTAACCTTTAAAGGTATTGAAGACTGTTGTGGGACACAAATTTGTGTCATATTTATACATACATTTTTAAGCGATCTCCCAGTAATCCTGTTAATAGCCATAGAGAACTACAGAATTGCTGTGTTTACAACATTCTGTCCATTTAACAGTAGCTGGTTTTGAATGTCCCACTGTGACATGTTACCCTGCACGAAGGAATTTTTTGTTTTATCCTAGTGATGGTTATCTTATGCCCTGAGTAACAAAGGTAATTTTTTTTCACTGTCCTATTTTATCCAGTAAATTGAAAGAAAAGATGTAATTTTGTGTGTGTCTGACTGCAAGCATTGTTCTATTCCTAAAAAAGAAGGATAGGCACTTTTAAATAAGTTTGCATGTTTTTGCTCAATAATGTCCTATGGCAATGAATCCAAAGGGTAATTCTGCAATTAGTCAGTTTTTTAACTGTACAACAAGCTATGTGGGTCTGTGGAAACACAATTATCAGCATTTATTCCTAATAAAGTGTGTGAATCTCATTGTATAATTAATATATGAATTCTTTGTTTTCAGGCCAGACAATGCTGTGCCAGGAGATGTGCTTGTATTAACTAAACCCTTGGGAACACAAGTGGCTGTAGCTGTTCACCAGTGGCTAGATATTGTGAGTACACTGCAAAAAAAGAAATAGGGAAGAGGGATGCAAGTTAAAGATGACCTTCCTCATTTCCTCAAAACCTCAAAGTGACAAAGTTCAGCAGTGCAATAAGTACACTGAGGGCTCACTTGGGAATGACCTACCACTTGTCTCTCCTCCTTTCTCCTTGGTGCGTCAGCCTCACCTGCTTATGTGCAAAACTCCTGTGGAATGGAAACAGCTTACTGTTTTTGTGCTTAGTGAGCCCATCTTAATTGCATCTAATTCTTAGTTAGTTCTCGGGCATTGCTGTAGTAAACAAAATTGTTTACTAACAGAACAACAGACTAGCACCCTGGGTAAAATTATGCTTTACTCCACCTGCCAAAGTAATTGGCAAAAGCTTATTGATGGCAATTAGGCCAAGATTGCTGTCTGCGTTCATGGGCTTTCTGCTTGTGTACATGGAAATGTATCTGCGTTTTGCATGTATTACCCTGTGCATTCAGTCAGAAGATTTCTAGCAGCATTATGTATGTAGACATACTTCCATCTGTTACTTCAGGCAAAAATGTAACTACCGAACTGAAAAGTGACTGCAAAATTGGCATCTGCTTATGTTGTCTGGCTCCCAGTACATGTCTTCAGAATTCTAACTGCTCAGTTTACACTTCTAAAAAGATGCATCTTCTCTACTTGTGGGACCCCCCAGCCAATAGACAGAGCCAATAGACTGGCAGAGGAGTGAGCTGGAATCTTCTTTGTCTTGGCTGGTGGCCACACATTGTCAGATGAATTCTAATTCCGAAGCCTGTTAGCAAAAGTGGGAGAGAACCAGCTTAAATCTTCACTGGAGTCTGAAGTGTGAGCAATAAGAAAACAATATTTCTCCCCTTCATGGCGTCTGGCCTAGCAATTTTGACCTCTGCAGCATCCCGCAATCAGGTGTAAGGATCAGGGCCTCAAATAATCTTGATGTGAAAGTGAAGTGAAACAAGACGACACTAGTTTTATAGTATATTTTCTGGCCATAATCTTACTTCTCAACGTATCCATTATTGTACTGACAAATAGACTTGCAAGTTAAGGATGTTCTGAATTTCCACATATTTCAAGTACTTGTAATTTCCTTGACTGTCAGCCAGAAACACTTTCTGGTCTGAAAAGTGAGGACAGCAAGGAAATCAATCCTCCTATTATGTGTAAACAGAATATATCTTTGATTGTGGTAGGAGGATTTCTGAGTAGCTGTGCTGCCTTTTCTTTAGCTTTGTTTTGTGAAAGAGTAGGGCAAGTGAAACTAAAATTACCCATCACAAATCCACCCATAAATCAAATTTTGGTAGGGAATTTGACTTTGTACTGAAAAGTATGTGGGAGAAGGTACATACTACGGCAAGTTTATGCATAGGCAAGAAAGGAAAACCAGAGGGTAGAGAGATGTGGCTGCAAAACAAATTTAAAAAAAGCCAAGCTGAAGGCTGAGGTATTTAAACAGAGCAGTGGTGAATGAGTTCCTGGTGACGAGTGAAAGGACGATCCAAATGGAGTCAAAATTTGTCCTGCTTGCATGGTTGCTGCCAGCATTGTTGCAGCCAAGCCCCAGCTGTGCTGCTGGCAGCAGCTGCCATAGGGTGCAAAGGAAGAGAATGCAAAGAGCCTGCGGGGAGCTGGGCCCCTCGGGGCCCCAGGAAACCAGGCCAGGGATGTGCTGGGGTGGTGAGGCTGTTTGCTGTGGCTTTGGCTGCCAGGCTGCTGATGTGGACTCATGAGGCTGGCCCACAGCTGGGAACTGGCATCCCTCTGCCTTTTCCTCTTTCGACTCAAAAGCGCAAGAGGGGTTGCTGTGATGTGCTCTTCCAGAAGGGGTTTTCTGGCCCTTGCGGTTGTCTGTGGACCCTTCCCATTTGGAAATCTGAGCTTGCTTTTAAAAGTTGTTTGGGGATTTTTGTAAGCTTTTCTGCCTTTGTTTCCTCTCTACTAACCGCAGTATCTGGTTGCTGTAGTGGAGAGGAATTTGCATCTAATTTGTATCCTACCTGTGTTTGTGGCTCTTTTAGTCTCAGCCTTGAGTTCAGCTTCCACCTCATTTGTGATTTCCATTCCCATCATCTGACCGGTTTCTATCCCGTAATCAGCCTCAGAACCGTGTTTTTTGAAAATTAAGAGCAGAATGACTGCTCAGGTTTTTCAGTTGTACCCACAGTAAGAATAATCACTATTCTGCCCCCTCTCTAACAGCCTCATTTAAACTTCTTTTTACTTGCTCTTTCTCTTAGTTAATTGGCCAAACTCAGTTCAACCTAATTTCAGAAGCTCTGATCTTACTGCTATACTTCTTGCTCTTTAACAAGTTATTTTTTTTGGTTGACCAGTCTGTTTTCCCCTCCTGCCACTTCTGGATTCTCTCTTACACCCCTCAAAATCAGCGCTCATGCGTTAAGGATAAGAGCCTCTCTGACAAGATCCTTCTCCACTGCAGCATCATACACCAATTCTTCGTAGTTTTTACACCTTGGGTTTAGTTAGAAGTTTGTTCTGTGCGTTTATTCTGTGGAATGGCAGTGTAGGCATTGTGGCATAAAAAAAAATAATCCTGGTTTTGTTTACTTTCCGTTGTCTGTAACTTTATTTCCATTGCAAAAAAAAAGAAAAAAATTAAACCAGTTTGTAGTGTTGCTCTTAACAGCGAAATGCTTTCATTCTGGATCTGGAATTACTCAGCTTTGAATGAAACAATTGGTACCACTTCCGAAATTGTTCTGAGACCCTTTTGAGATGAAAAGCATTACTTAGCATGGGATGAAGGCACGAGTTTATACAAGACACTGGAGCATGGGTGCAAGGAGATGCTGATATTAAACTGTAACGGACGCTTGTGAAACTGCCTTAATCCTAACTCAATAGCATGATGACATCCTGCCTTAGCATACATTCCTCAAACCTGGACTTGTGGGTACCAGTGGCCTTTCTTGATCAAAGTGTCAAGATACGAAACCAAGAATTTTCTTTAAAAACCAACCAACCAAAACAAAACAAACAAAAAAACCCCAACCAAACAAATAAAAAAAAAAAACCAACCCAGAAGCCAGAGATTACAAATCTCAACATCCAGCAAAAAAGTTCTTTTCATTTGGCTACCAAGTTCAAGTCAGAGAGTTCACTTTGCCTTAGGGCTGGCTATTCCATTCCACTCTGCTGCTGAAAGCAAGATTTGAGGTACTTAGTGTCTAATAGATCTTTAAATGAACTTCACTTAGGTACAGATGAGGAAGGCACACACTTCTTAATGTTGAACCCTTTGCCCCTCTTTGACTTGAAAAGGAAAAAAAAAAATTACATTTTGGCAGAAGGATTTTTTTTTAAGTGCTATGAGTATGCTTTAAAATGTACAGCTAAAAATCTAAAAGAATCATCTTTATTTTGTCCGTTAGCCAGAAAAGTGGAATAAAATCAAACTAGTGGTAACGCAAGAAGATGTAGAGCTAGCGTACCAGGAAGCAATGATGAATATGGCACGACTGAACAGAACAGGTAAGAAGAGATGTATGTCTTAGGGGGAGGTTGTGGGTTTTTCCAGTTCCATACTTAATTTCATTTCACTGCCATGGGGAAGTGTGACATGGTCACTTTATCATAGGATCATTAAGGATGGAAGAGACCTCCAGGATCATCTTGTCCAACTGTCCCCCTACCACCTATTAGCCACTAAACCATGTCCCTCAGTACCACATCCAACCTTTCTTTAAACACCCCCAGGGACAGTGACTCCACCACCTCCCTGGGTAACCCATTCCAATGCCCAACCACCCTTTCCGAGAAGAAATGTCTCCTCATCTCCAACCTGAACCTCCCCTGGCACAACTTGCAGCCGTTCCCCCTTGTCCTGTCACTAGTTATCTGCGAGAAGAGGCCGACCCACAGCTCGCCACAACTCCCTTTCAGGGAGTTGTAGCGGGCAATAAGGTCTCCCCTGAGCTCCAGACTAAACAACTCCATCTCTCTCAGCTGTTCCTCATCAGACTTGTGCTCCAGCCGCTTCACCAGTTTCGTTCCCCTTCTCTGGACACGCTCCAGGGCCTCGATGTCTTTCCTGTGGTGAGGGGCCCAAAAC
>VWZZ01004959.1:32544-63612 GCA_013399095.1 Psophia crepitans | reverse complement strand
GATCCAACCTGTCCAGGTCCTTCTGCAGAGCCATCCTACCCTCTGGCAGGTCGACGCTTCCCCCCAGCTTGGTGTCGTCTGCAAACTTACTGAGGGTGCACTCAATTCCCTCATCCAAATCATCAACAAAGATGTTGAAGAGGATGGGCCCCAACACCGACCCCTGGGGAACACCACTCAGAACTGGTCTCCAGTTGGATTTGACTCCATTCACCACCACTCTCTGGGCCTGGCCATCCAGCCAGTTATGAAGCCAGCAAAGAGTGTACCTGTCCAGGCCATGGGCCGCCAGCTTCTCCAGGAGAATGCTGTAGGAGACTGTGTCAAAGGCTTTAATGAAGTCTAGGTAGGCTACATCAACAACCTTTCCCTCATCCACCAGCCGGGACACCTGGTTGTAGAAGGAGATGAGATTGGTCAGGCAGGACTTGCCTTTCATGAACCATGCTGGCTGGGCCTGATCCCCCAGTTGTCACAGACATGGCATGTGATTGTCCTCAAGATGACTTGTTCTATGACCTTCCCTGGCACCGAGGTCAGGCTGACAGGCCTGTAGTTCCCTGGATCCTCCTTGCAACCCTTCTTATGGATGGGCGTCACATTATCCCTTCATTCTGCCCCATGTTTCTGCTGTTCAGCGTTTGTGAAGCGAGGAAATTAAAATCAAACGCCCTCTTTTAATTATACAGCAAAACCACAAATGCTGCTGGAGATGATTATGACTCACGTGAGTGCTGTGAGTAACATCCAAGCGAGTTAGAGGATGTTTTAAAGGGAAATATATTGGATTTATTCCTTCTTATCTTCTGTGCCTAGAGAACTTGTGAGGGCCTGACTGTAGTAAGGTTAAAAAAATTTGAAATAGGCTGAAAAAGGAAAAGCTCTTAATTTTTGTACACTTCAATTTAATATATTTTTTTTTTAATTTTGTCATGTTACATGCTTCCCAGAGTGTGGAATATGTAGCACACGTTTTCTTTTATTTTTTACCCCCTCCCCCTGCTTTTGTGGAGTTTTCCTGTTAGTAGGGGGAAGGTTCTCCTTTTATCCTACAAATTTTAATCCAGAATTTCCCTCTTTGTTCAAACTACCTTTGGAAAAGCAGAGAATTTACTTAGGCGTTTCCTTACTTCTCAGTCGAAGGAACAGGGGTAGTTAAATATCTCTTTTGCCATTTATTCAGTTTTCATTTGGTATTTGTTATGTCATCCCATTGGTTTTTCATTCTTTCACAAAGCCTTCCAGGAAAAATAAATGTTCAGGATTGTCTTATGGAAAAGAACCCGGGTCCTGCTCATGTATTGGGAAACACCAAAGAAGGGCAAAGCATTCATGGGTTTTTTTTCCCTCCACTCACTCTTGTCAGGCACCTTTGACAACACTTAAATATTCTCAGCTGGAGCTATTGTCCTGCATGCAGAGGTGCCCTTCTCCCACCCAGGGCTCTGTAGTTGCAAATGCCCAAGAATTTCATGAATGCATAGGTGAGGAGGCTGGGGCTCTTCCTCTACAACCTGCGGGCTTAAGCTCTTAGACTAATCGTCCAGAACTTAAGTTTTGATGTGTTTTACGGAGGGGCAGGAAAGAGATGTGAGAAAACTCACCCAGGATGAGTTCAGTCCTTGCCTCTAATGAAACAAAGCTGAGCTCAGAACCTCTCTGGCCCTCAGCTTTAGGAATTTTGAAGCTGGAGCAAACTGTTGTTTCTTAGACTGCTAATACAAATTAGTAGCACATGTCTAATAGAGCATGCTCATAAATATAACTTTGGTGCTGGATTTTCAGCATGGTTTAATACCTTAAATACAAGTTTAATTTTTTCAGGGTTACATGCAGTATTGGTAAATTCCAGTTCCCTTCAAGCATGACTCTTTTTTTAATTATCAGTTTAAACAGGAACCCAACCTGATTCAAATTAAAGGTATGCAACTTCATTCAACTAGGCACAATATTGCTTTTCCTGATAATTTTTTTTTTCTGGTTTGTTTTTTTTTCCCCCCCTCCCTCTCTTGTAGCTGCTGGACTCATGCACACTTTCAATGCACATGCGGCTACAGACATCACGGGATTTGGAATCCTGGGGCACGCACAAAACCTTGCCAAGCAGCAGCGAAACGAGGTGTCCTTTGTTATTCATAACCTTCCTGTTCTTGCTAAGATGGCTGCTGTCAGTAAGGCTTGTGGCAATATGTTTGGCCTCATGCACGGGACTTGTCCAGAAACTTCAGGTAGGTGACAGTTGTACCCCCCTCTTCCTTCCCTACATCTCCACATTAGAATTTAATAACACTTCAAATGTACAAATTGTGTGCTTTGCGTTCAGAATCACAGTTGGTTTGGCATATAGCCAAGCTAATGAACATTAGCCACACAACTGTTCACAATTAACTTTTTCAGCCTAACTTCCAAACCACTGTCCTACTCTGAATGCCTGCTACTTCCTTATGAAACACTGTTGTAGAAACCCTTGCTCTATCTAGAATATTTTGCAGTTAGAAGTTAGTGATGATTCTGAATTCTTTTGAAACCTGTTTCTCTCTTAGCTGTTACCTCCAGAACAGTGAGTATCTGAAAATCCCAGCACAGCTGACACAGTTTTCACAAAGGTAAAGCCACCTGCAGTAGGTTGGCCAGTGAAACGCGTGGTGTTTTGTTTCTCAGTATGTGTGAAGTTCAGTGCTGAATGGGCCAGTCTTGATAGCTGGGGCTGCCTGTGTTCACAGCATATAGACATCCCAGAATATAGATTTTTCTCCCTTACATACATGAAATCTGACTTTAAGGGACTGTGTCTAGCAGGAAGAAAAAAAAAAAAAAGAGTTTTGTTTCTGACCCATTCATTACTTGAGTTCTCTGTTTAATAAAGCTGCCACTTGCAGTGACAATGAATGCAGCAGATGTGCACTGAGAACTGGGCTGTGGACACCAAATTCATTTCAGATAAACATTTAAACAGTCATCAGGTGACAAGAACTTCTGCTGTTTGAGAGTTGCCTTACAATTAAGTGTAGGCCACTTTGCTGACTAGCATGATCGCTGTCTTCTGCTGGAGGTCTCTGTGCTTCATTTTCCCCTTGAATCTTCTCTCCTGTTCCATTTTTTTTTTCTTCTTTGAATCTGACTTTTCTTTCTCTTTGGGAAATGGAGATGATGTAGCAACAAATCTGTCTTTCCTCTTATCTCATTTCTCCACCCTCTTCTTGCTCTCCAGAAGTATTATCCAAGTTCTCTGTAGCTCACAGCAGAGGGGGCCCCTTGAAGCGAAACAGTCCGAAGATCTGGAAAGAAGCGTCAGTGAGAGCCATAAACTTTTCCCCTTAGTGAATACACAGCTTAACCATGATCTGCTGAATTGTTCCTTAGCCATCTGTGTTTAAACAGACCTCTGTCCTACAGACACAGTATGGCTCTGATGTGTAATAGGATATGGGCCATGAACCCTTTCAAGAATTCAAATCCAGCTTCAGTCAGCAGAGACCAGAAATATGTGGTGGCAGTTTGGCAAGCTGTGTCAATAGGGTTGGCAGCACCCGACAGATTCTTACTACCCAGGAGTCCACCTAACCAGAGTGCCAGGAGCATTTGTTATCAGTTGCAAAGTCTGAAAAATAGCATGGGCCCAGAGCTGGAATGGCAAGATGCTCCTCCAAGTGAGTGGCTGTGGCTGAGGTTTGTGTAGCGGTTGGCATGGGAATGGTTGAGCTGCAGACCTGAGCGCTTGAATCCTTCAAGCTGCCCCTCCTGCACCCTGGGGATATCCGGTTCTGTCTTTTCACTGGAGGAATGCAGAACGGTGCAGATGTACGCACTGCTGGGAGAGTACTTGGAAGTGGAAAACAGTCGACTTCAGAGTCTCTTTTGGGACTGAGAGCGAGAGGTGTCCTTGAAACGCAGAACAGCTTAACGTTTCAGCATGCATAGATGATGATGGCAAAACCAGCAGGACGTATCTGGTCATTTGTGAACTTTGGGTGCCTTGAAACGTGTATATTTGATTTCATCACATTAGAGGTGGCTGTAGGGATTTGTTCAGGGGCAGTATCTGCCAGGTATTAGAAAGATCCATAGCCACGTGGACGCAACAGCTCTGGTCTGAAAGCTGTATAACTGCAGTCCTGCAGGCTTTAGGCTTACGCTGGACAGCCTGACACATTAGCCTGGGCACGGTGTGCTGGGATGGCTGTTTGCATACTTCGTGTCTGGGGTTGATTTATATGGAGAGAAGCGCCTGTCTTGCTGCGCCTCTACATCTAGTTGTGAGATGCCTTTGCTGGGAGGGTGGTGCAGTACTGCTCGGGGCTGTTCATACTGTAACACAGAGACATTCTTTTTCTGTTGTCTTACACTTCCAGAAATGCTCTGTCTGTAGCTTCTTCGTTTGGGAACAGATGTTTTTCAGCAGAGTGGGCAGGCAATGAGAAATTTACTGGAAAATGATTTGAATGGATTTTAAGATTGTTGTGTTTTTTTCCAGTGCGCATTTGCTGGGCACCTGTTGACAGAAGTCAGTATTGGAAAGATCTGTTATGTCATCTGTTCCATTCTCCTGGCGTTCTTCCTTATGGTGTATTTTCTTGAAATGGCACTTTCACATGATTTTGCACTCTCTTTTGGGTAACTCTTTGGTAATGGTTAAATTTGCAGTCAGGCAGTTAGTTTCAAAAAAATTAATTCAGTTTATTAGACTCTCTACTTGCAGGAACAAGTTACAAACCCACTCTGTATAGGACATTCGTGCATGTGTGTATTTTTGTCAGTCCTAATAACTTTTGAAACCGTTGACTGGCGTCAACCATTGTAGTAGAGGTATCTCAACAGCTCGGTGTTTGTGAAAATTTTGTGGAAGTAGGCAGATGGGTAGCAAAGAAGGGCTGTGTTAGTGCCTGACTAGAGGCAAGGCTAAGGATCTCATCTTTTTGTTAGTCATTGTGGGAGAAAGCCATTAGCAGGAGCAAGGACGCTTGGTTTCAATTCATGAACTGTTTGGATCTCTGCTCTTGATTGCAAAGCTTTGTCTAGTCTGCTTTTGAAGTTTTCTGTCAAGCTCCCTGCTTGCGCTAGAACAGCTAAAACCAACAGTGCTCAAAACCTCTTGCCAAAAAACCCCTCAGATTTTTAGAGCAGTATGCCAGGACAGACACCAAGTGTCTGTGCCCTTTCAGTCCCCAAAAGCAGTGTGCAGTGATCTCTCAAACCGCCGTGGCCACTCGTTCATTCCATCTGCAGCCTGTTTGCTGTGTCTTCAGCAGTGGCTGATGCAGACCTCAGAAACTTGGTACACTGTGAAATGCTGCTTGCATCAGTGCAGAGTGGTGCTGCTGCTTCATTTTCCACAGGCACATTGCATCATCTTAAGCTCCTGGTGGCCTTGACCTTGAGCAGGTAAAGACTTCTAGTTGTCCATGTGATAAAAAACCTGGCAGCTGGGAATGCCAGTAACACGGGCTGGAGACTGTGTAGTGGGAAACCTTAGGACTTACACTCTGGTCGATCTACCAGAGAAAAAATTATAATCCCTGCAGGCAGGAATCCTGCTACTGATGGAGAGTAGCCCATGGCCTTTATTAAGGGTTATTGATGAAATTGTGGCATGCAGCCAGCAGGTGGGAAGTGATTTTTATTTTTGCTTTTTTTTTTTATTGGAAACTGGGGATTTTGTACATTTTTCCGATCTTGCCAAAGAAATGTTAACTAGAGTACACGTACAAGTGATACAAAAGTGCTGAAAGAGTGTGTGGGGAAAAGGTAGGTGAGTGAAGATTATTCTCGTGCTCTTTCTTTCCTTTTTCACCACACTTCCACTTCTCCCTTCTGGCTAGTTAGCACGTTCTCTGCGCTACCATTTATAAACCGCTTCCCTGACTCGCTTTGCACCCTGACGGAAGTTTCCTCTTCAATTTGATTTAGAGCCTTCCATGGGAATCGCACATAATTCCTTTGCAACTGATTTGTTTAGAGTATCTTAAACACTGTCTTTCAAGCTTCGGGGGTTTTTGTTGCTTTTGTTGGAAGTACCTGGATGTTATGTTCTGAGATGTCTGAGGTAGGTGTTTTTCTGGATGGTACATTTATTTGCTTCATAGAGAACCTAAAAGATAACTCTCCCACTTCCATGTATCCTTATAAATCATTCCTAGTGTTCAGTAGCTGCTTCTGAGTGGACTGTTTACTTGGAAAAGTAACCGTAAAGGTGCCCAAGGTGCTAAGAAGCTGTCCCGGGGCCACAGAGGAGGAGGTGGCACTGAGCCTAGGGTGGATGGCTCACCAGGTGGCCCTTCCTCCCCAGGGTTGACTCGGAGCTCGTAGCACAACTCGTGCTGCTGGCTGATGCCCTTTGCCTGTTGCCTGGATGAGAAGACTGGGTCAAATAACTCTTAAAGAGTAAGCAAGCCTCAGCGTGTGCCCAGGTTACCGTTTGCAGGAATATACTCTTTTCACTGTTCTCCAAGCATTTCCCAATGGGAGATGATATTTTAACATCCCTTAGAAGAGGCTGCTGTGTGTCGGAGTGCAGCATACAGGCGGGAGCTGTGCAAACCGCTTGTAGCATACAGTGCTTTGAGGTTTAATTAGGCATCTGCAGATGAGTTTGCTGCTCAGCGATGCAAAACTTCATGTGTTTGCAGCATAGCATAAATGTAAAAAAGATAAATACAGGAAAGCTGAACAGTAATAAAGAGTGGCATCAAAGCATGTAGTGACTTGGTCATAGCCCCCTGGAAGTTTGTGCCAGAGCTGACAGTGAAACTCATTCTAGTAATTCACTCGCCAAGCCACCTTTCTCAGTGCTCTGGGATTATTAAACCTAAGAACACTTCCATTTTAAGAACTGAAAGGGGGCTTGCTAACTAGTTATTGTCTGCTTCTGAGAAGCATTTGTTAGTAAATAAAATATTTTTCAGTTGTGTCTGAGGAAAAAAATCTTATGGGGAAGGCTAAGAAAGGTTAGAAAATTCTCTAACAAGACAGAATTGTCACAGGGAGCACTGGATCAAGCCTATAGTTAATTTTCTGCCTCTTGCATTCTCTGGTAATAGTCCTTACTTTGATGAATGATTTAATTGCAGGCAATGGGACTACTTGCAGAAATCAGCTGCTACCAATCTGTGGTTACAGGTATCTGAACATGACCTTTATCCAAGGTTAAGTGTAGAGGCACTTTGCAGTCCTCTGGTGGAACTTTACAATGCCGGTGTTGTTTCAGTATGTCATTTGTTGGCATCAGTATGATGTCCTTTTGCCAACGTCTTTTGTGTGTATTTGGCTTCATTTACATACCCACTAAAAACTGAATTCAGGAACAAACTTCTTTCTGTAAGGCAAGAGTGGGGACTTCTACCATGTCTCCTCTTGGAGTTCAACAGAATCCACAGAAGTCACCAAGTGCTTGTCTAAATAGGGATTTGGCAGACCGAGATTGAAATGCTTCGCCAGCAGACATTTTAATGCTCTGCTTTTTTGTTTTGTTGTTTGTTTTTTTTTTGCAGGGGGCCTCCTCATCTGTTTACCTCGAGAACAAGCGGCGCGTTTCTGCGCCGAGATCAAATCTCCAAAATACGGCGAAGGTCACCAAGCATGGATTATCGGCATTGTAGAGAAGGGCAACCGCACGGCCAGAATTATAGACAAACCACGAATCATTGAAGTCGCACCACAGGTGGCCACGCAGAACGTGAACCCGACGCCTGGTGCCACCTCTTAATATAGATGAAATAGCTGTTTCTTTTTAAATAGATCTATTCCTTTATCATCCTACAATTTAAAGAACTGTAAAAAGAAAAGAAAACTTGTTGTGTCTGCACATCTGGTGGCCTTAGGTCAGTTTATGGGTGGATACAATTAATGAAATAAAATCCATTGCCTTTTTTCCTGTTACATTAACTGAAGATGCACCTAATCTTGAGGCAGCTTCTGAGTTGAGAATTATATTGTTATCCAATACTGTTGATTCATTTTGAATCTTTAGACACTTATCTCTTGCCGCATAGGCTCTTTTTAAAGGTGCTTTCACGTAGCACAGACATTACCAGTAGTAGTGTCGAATAGCAGTTTGTGTCCTTTCATTATGTGTATATTTATCATAAGTCTAATTTTGATGCCTTGAGTGATATTCCAGAGAGGCAATAAATTGATAAGCGACACAGTGGGTATACCCAGTAGTAAGAGGGTTGCATGATTGTATTCAATCTTTGATTTTTTTTATTTTTTTTTAAATTTTTTTTTTTGTAAGGTTTAGTCTTACCAAGAGCATCTCCGACCCTGGGCACTGCTTGGTAGTGCACTCTGTTTAAACCAGCAAGTGCTGACTTTGCATGGGAAGCGCTTCAGAGTCGAAGGAGTCATTTTTAATTTCATTATTTGTAAACCTGACAATATTTACTGTATTATCAACGATTGTTTTCTTTATTGATAGTAAGGAAAAATAATTTTTTTTTTTTTTTGCAATGTGATTGGATGTGCTATAGTGCAACAAAGGTTTTGCAGACCAAAAGGAGGTTACTGTATAATATTCATTTACAATTCACTATATAAATAACTACACAAATAATTTTTAAATATAATCAAACTAAAATAAACCTCTGTTCTGTGGATGGTAGTGTTTAATACATTTTATATTTTGTATAGTGATTACAAGCCTTTTTTGTTTCTTTAAAATCAGCAGCTGTTTAGTATAATTCTTAGTATTATTTTGTTCTTTGCTCAAATACATTTTTTTGCACGCTTTTGTGATCTGTGTTTAAAATCTACATTGCCAACATTGCAGCTTGAACTTAAGCTTGATATTCAAAATAAATATTTAATTTTTTTTTATTGCTCTTGTATAAGTGCATGAACTTTTTTGATTCCTAGATGAATTGCAAACTGGAAAGAGGAGAAATGCTCCCTTTTTTTTTTTTTTTAATAATTTTATTGCAAGTGTAATTATAGTGATGGTTGTTAATACTCCTTTGGTCAACTCTGCAAGCTGTGATGTCCAGTGGTAATCTAGAGTATCTCCAACCTGCGTGCCAAAGCTGGGGGCAAGTAGGTTATCTCCAAGGATATTACCCACTTTATTTTGTTTATTTTACTTATCAGCACAAAGTGGTTTGGAATTGTTTCCTCTGCGAGTCCTCCTGGCCATGCCTGCTGTAAGCTAGACGGGGGTTCGCAGGCAGCCCTGTAACTGCTGCAACAGATGCTGAAACCCACCTTTTCCCCGACGGCACGGTAAGCTGCCCCGTGGCAGCAGGCTGGCTGCTCTTTCGAGACGCACCGCGCCGTTCTTCTGCCGAACGGGACTGAGCGCGCCTCACCCAACCAGCTCTTTTGAAGCTTTTCCCAGATCGAGGAATTCGCTCCTTGACATTCAGACCCGGAAGAAGAAAATCTTGGATAATCATTACTGCTACCAGCATGAATTACAAGTGCTTCCGTCGATGAAAAATGAGTCAGTAGAGGTGAACCAGTCTTCTGCGTCACGTGAGGTTTAAATTTGAAGTCTTGCTCCGATTGAAGACTGGTGAAACTTGGCTCATCTTTTTTCCACTCAGAAGTGTTCTCAACAGACACCTAGAGTTTTTTCCTCCCCCTCCCCCATGCAGAACCCGATGCTCCTTTTCCTGGAGAAGAAGCCTGTGAGTTGCGTGTTCACTACAAAACCTCGAAGTAACTGAGTTTTTGACTTGGCTTTGGAAAAAAAATGTTAGGTTTTTCACAGCAGTTCTGAAAATAAAGCATCAGAAACCCGTTGTCTGTGCAAAATTTACTGATTTAATTCCTCTTTTTTTCCCTGCTGTTTTGTGAAGTTTGTTGTATATCCTGATAGAAAGCCATGGAGGTGGCTTCTGTTCCTTTTCTTTATGGTCATGGGCAAGACTGTCACTACATAGCTTATTTTATTAGGTTAAAAAAACACCCTAACTGGATGAAATGTGTACACTTTGCATGAAAGTACTTGTTACAAAGATATGTTGTACCTTAAACTGGCTCTAGATGTGTGTAAGCAGAAAAACCTACTAGTTGATAGATACTGGTGGTTTTTTCACTTGTGTTGATTAGTTTATCAGCCAGATATGAAGCCAACACTTTTCCCTTCCTTAGCCTTGAACGGTAGAAGGTTCGTCTTCAAGGGGAAGGGCGTGCCGAGGAAGGCTGCTTAGCCAGCAAGGTAAGCCAAAATTCACAACCATCTTGCAATGGCAGGATGGCCATTGACTTTTCATGGCAAGAACTACTTTCGGCTGGACTTCCAGAGGAAAACTTCCCTTTGCAGCAGCTGAAGCCAGCTAGGAGCAAAACCCCTCTCGGGTGAACTGCTGGTGTCAGCCTCTCCTGTTCTTTCCTCATGGCTGGAACTTACATCCCAAAATGTTTCCTGGCTTGGCTGGCTGAAATGTGCTGCTGAGTGGGTGATGATCGAGTTGGGAAGTCCTCTGTTAGCATCACCTAATCAGTTGGGGGGTGCAGTGGTTTGTAGAAGACGTTTTACGGTTTGTTTTGCTAAGTGAGAGATTGCAGATCAAGCATAAGCTGTCAGGGCATAGCAAGTCCAAAGACATGCAGCTTTAAGCAAGACAGTTAAAGATCTCCTTTTGAATGAAGTTGGTTTTTTGAGATGCCAGCATCAAAAAGTTACGAGAAAGCTAATAAAGCCATTTCCTGTTTCTGTGTCCTGTCACTTATACGGATGTGCTTTGCATACACAGGTACCTCTGCATGCAGCATCCATCCCTCTGTGAGAAGGCTGCTTCTAAAACTCCATCCAGTTGAGAAGAGTTGGCGATTGACAAGGAAGAATTAAGTAATTGGAATCTTCACTAGCCTGAGCAATAGGCTTGGTAAGTAGCATATTTTCTCGCAAAGCTAGTATCTGTTACCTCTCCTTAGTGTATTGGTTTCCTCAGCCTTTTGCTTTTCCCCTGCCTCAGGGAAAAATAACACTTAAAACTCTCTGTGGCAGTATGTAAAGTCAGAATGGTTTTGTCTTTTTTTTGAGGTTGTATTTTGATTTCACATTTTGCTGGAAATTCAGGACTGACCCTTCGTCTACTTAGGAGATGAAAATTACTGTGAACGCTGGAGGGCAGCAAACCTGAGTGACTACAGGGGCAACGGACGGGCGTTATGGCTAATGCAGTTTCGCTGGACCTCTGGTGATCAGTCACCTTCTGGGGGTACATCCGTATTCTCACTACAAGACGTGACCCTGATCTCTGTGGCTGGTGCTTCAAGAGGGAGAAGGTAAGAAAATACCCCCTTGTTCAGGCTCTGGGGAGACATTTTTCCCAGGCTGGGTGATCATAAGGGAGAAGGGGATCCCTTTGGGGACCTGTAGAACCTCAACAGGAGCAACTTCTCTGAAGGAAACCTGTGTACCAGCTTGCTCACTGCCGAGGTCAGCTAGTGGTGCAAGAGCCAACCGTGCAGGAAGAGCTTGGGGTTTTTTGAAGCTCTTTGTGATCTGAGCCAGCTGTGATGGATCCAGCTGTCTGGTACTTCTGAAGGCATCTGTGTCTTCAGGAGTGGGTGGGCACCCACAGCTCAGCAGTTAGGGACAGCTGGAATCCTGAGACCCAGTTTCTCAAGCTGGAGAGAGAAGCCAGGCTGCAGTGCCTCCGGAGGTGGGTAGGGGCTGCCCAAAGCTCAAAATCCAGCAGAGGCCAATTGAGCAACTAGAGACAGGACTTCTGCTTTTGCGGGAGGCAACGCTGTTCAACTTGGTGGCAGCCCATCTCTTGACAAACTAGAATTGCAGCACAACCATGTGTCCTCTGCACAGAAGATTTCCTCCATGTGTGTCTAAACCAGCTTTAATCTGACTTGCTCTGCTTCCAGCAGCAGGAGTTTAGGCTTCAGCGCTTCAGTACATGCTTTGCTGCTTCAGACTCTGATTCCAGGTGAGTATCTCGTTGCTTGTTCCATCTCCAGGTCACAACACTATGTCTTTCCTTCTGTCAGCCAAGACACATTTAAGCTAATGCTGATATTCCAGCCAGTGCTGTTTTGTGCTTTTGCTTACAGCGTTGACCTATTTTCTGTTGTAATTTTTTTAAGGCATGAAAAGCTGTTGCCCCTCATCTCCAGCCTTTGGAGAGAGTTGAACAGTAACATCAGCAAAATGGTCCTGATGTTTCCAAGGTAAAAATAGATATGTGTTCTGATGCACATTCCTTATTGTAGTAGGACAGTTGGGGGATGCTCCTACCACCGCAGTTGAACTCCAGATAATTCTGTGTGGAACAGATGTCGTGCAGTCTCCTGGTCCAAAGCAGGGACAACCTTGAGGTCATGTTAGGTTGTTCAGGCCTGTGCAGTCAGATGTTGACTATCTCCAAGGACAGAAATCAGACCATCTGTCTGCACCCCCTATTTCAGTGTTTGGCCATCCCTGTTCTGCAGAGTTTTCTTTTAACGTCTAACAGGATTTCTTCCTGCTGCAGTTTGTGCCTATTGTCTCTAAATTTTGCTATAAACTTCCAAGAGGTTGGCTGTTTTCTCTGTCTCCCCCCCCCCACTAGGTACTTGCAGACAGCTGTAGGATCTCCTTGGAGCCTTCTCTTCTTCAGGCTGAGCTATTTTCTCAGCCTTTCCTTGTGCATCATGTGCTTCATCCCTCTTACTTTGGTGGCTCTCCACTGAACTCACACCAGGATGTCAGCGTCTCTCTTGGGGAGCCAAAAACTTGACACAGTGTCCAGATATAATATCACAAGCCTTATAGAGGGGAAGAATGACTTCCCTTCACCCTCTGGCCATGCTCTTGCCGATGCAGCCCAGTATGCAGTCAGCCCTCTTTATTGCAAGTGCACGCTGCTCCCTCGTTATTCAAGTTGTCTGTTTCCTGCAAAGCTGCTTGGCAGGCAGGCAGGAAGGACCCAGCTTGTCCTGCAGTATGGGGTTACTCCATGCCAGGTACAGCAGTTTGCCTTTGCTGAATTTCCAGGGGTCCCTGCCAAGGTTCCTCCGAGTGGCTGCCCTGCCCTCCAGCAGTAGGAACTGCTTCCCCGGCTTGGTGTCATCAGCCAGCTTCCCAAAGATCAGTTCTTGTCCAGGTCAGTAACAGATAAACCAGCATCGGTTCTGCTACCGGCTGCTGAGGGATGCCACTAGCAACCACCTGCACCTCATACTGCTGATCACCCTCTGAGCCCAACAGTTCAGCCTGTTTTCCACCCACATTACAGTTTGTCCCAAGAAGGCAAAAGCCTTCCTAAGGTCACGGTGCAGGCTGCACGTTGCCCTCCTCCAGTCTGCAGAGCCATTCCATCACAGAAGGTGAGGAGGTTGGCCAGGCCAAATTCGCCCTTGGTAAATCTGTGCTGGCTGTTCGCAANAGGAACTGCTTCCCCGGCTTGGTGTCATCAGCCAGCTTCCCAAAGATCAGTTCTTGTCCAGGTCAGTAACAGATAAACCAGCATCGGTTCTGCTACCGGCTGCTGAGGGATGCCACTAGCAACCACCTGCACCTCATACTGCTGATCACCCTCTGAGCCCAACAGTTCAGCCTGTTTTCCACCCACATTACAGTTTGTCCCAAGAAGGCAAAAGCCTTCCTAAGGTCACGGTGCAGGCTGCACGTTGCCCTCCTCCAGTCTGCAGAGCCATTCCATCACAGAAGGTGAGGAGGTTGGCCAGGCCAAATTCGCCCTTGGTAAATCTGTGCTGGCTGTTCGCAATCATCTTGGAGAAGAGAAGGCTCCAGGGAGACCTAATTGCAGACTTCCAGTACCTAAAGGGGCTACAGGAGAGCTGCAGAGGGGCTGTTTATCAGGGAGTGCAGTGACAGGACAAGGGGGAATGGGTTTAAACTAAAAGAGGGGAGATTTAGATTAGACATTCTTCTCTGTGAGGGTGCTGCAGCCCTGGCACAGGGTGCCCCGAGAACCTGTGGCTGCCCCTGGATCCCTGGCAGTACCCAAGGCCAGGTTGGATGGGGCTTTGGGCAGCCTGGGCTGGTGGGGGGTGTCCCTGCCCGTGGCAGGGGGTTGGAACTAGATGGGCTTTGAGGTCCCTTCCAACCCAAACCAGTCTGGGATTCTGTGATCTTGTCCTTGGTGCACGTGGACACAGCAAATCCAGGAGGGCTTACCCCATAATCTTTTTAGAGCCTGAGGTACCCAGGTCCTTGCCCTTTGTGGAGACAGGTACAACACCTGTCTTTTTCAATTCTTCAGGAACCTCTCCTGGCACCAGGAGAGAGCAGCTTTGCAGTCACGTTGGCTCCTACAGATAAATCCCACATTGTCCCATGGACTTGAAAATTCTCCATCTGCTTCAGTGGTCTCCAGCTCAGGCTTCTGCAGTGTGGGTGGTGCTCTGTGGCCCCAGACCCACTGCTCGGCACGGGGAAGCCAAGAACAGACTGTGCCGGCAAAGCCCAAGGCAGAAAAGACGCCAAGTCCCATGTCCTTTGTCACTAGATCCCCCTATTTTGTTCTCCACTGGGTCCACATTTTCCTTTGCCTCCCTTTCACTGCTAATGTATCTAGAAAGCCCTTCCTGAGTCTTCTGGTGATGAAAAATGAACCTCCATGGTGGTGGTGGATTTTGTTGTTGTTACTGTCTCATCTACATCTGTCTTCCCTGGCATCTAAGTAAAAAAAGCGAATTCTGCTGAGTGGCAGCAGCTGCCACTTCCCACCACAGTAAATTAAGCTTTCAGAAGACCTCATCTTTGGAATTACAGTTCTGATCATAATGTGGATTTTAATAGTAAGTTGAGATGCTTATTAAATTATAACATTGTGCATTAGGACCATTCCTGGACTGCTGGAGAAATCTCAATTGTTTAGGTTTTATTAGTGTTGTGATTTAATGAGCAGAAAACATTAAAACTACATGCCAGATGCAAACAGCTGTATAAAAATGTTGTATAAAATGTGAGAAACTGACAGCCATAGCTATAAAAATACTTTGCGGAGACACAGCCCCTCTTAAATGCCATCAATTTTAATAACAAGATGAGTGCCACCATCAGGTTTTTTTAACGAAGAAAATCTCTCCCTCGTTTCTTTTCCCAGGTTCATGAGATGCACTCCGTGCTGAAAATTATTCACATCCATCTTTTGATGTTCTGAAGTCTTATCCTGTCCTATAGAGGCGTGAGGGTACAAACAAAGGGCAGGGACCTCCGCCACCCACTCCTCCATGCCAAGGTGGATGAGGTATCGTCTTGGGGTGTGATGTGACAGGGTGCTCCAGTGACATGGGAATAGCCGCACAAGCCAGTATTACTGCGTATTGCCAGCAGTGTTGCCAACATTACCAGAGAAGCAGTAAGTAAAAAGGAATAATTCTATTCAATGCAGAGAGATATATTTTTTCTGAGGCTTGTCTTATTTAAAAATGCATCTGCATATGTAAGCATGTATTATGTATGTATAAAAGCATCTTAGTTCTCAAACTCCTAAATCAGGACAGCAAAATCACCAACAACTACTTGTTTATTTTTTTCAGGTATGACACCTTTACATAAGGTGCTGTCAAACATGTAACGGGGGAAGAAATATCTACAGTTGTGAACAGGTCCGTGTCGGAATAGGCATGGGTGGTATTGTTCCACTTCATTTTTTCGATGAGACCTGATCTGAATTTTGCAACAGATGAAGAATTATTGGGGTTCCTGTTTCAGTTTGGATTGTGAAGGCAATTGCAGCAAATATCTGAATTACAAATAGACCTTTCGGTGCAGTTTTAATAAGGAGTTCAGTAATAATACTGTTACTCTTATTGCCTTTTTTTTTTCTTTCCCTTCCCTCTCACTTGAATTTGGTTTGAGGGACTTCTATTAACTTTCTGTTTACCTATGACTGAGAATTTTCCTGTAGCTCAGGAGTCAAAGGTCTGATTTTGTTGGTGAAGGGCTGGGTGCTGTCGCTGCTGCTGCTAGTTGTCCCTTCAAGTGCCTGTACGCTTGCTTCTAACTACACAGAATAATTTTGTCATATAAGCAGGTTTTTGGGTTCCTAATCTTGTTTGTCCCATTTCTGTGAACAGCCTATGTTTTGCTGCAGCCCCCAAAGGGAGTCACTAACTGCACCGAGCACACGTGGAGCCACTGATCGTGAGACCCACAAACAGGAGTGCACTCCAGTCCAGGCAGCAGCTACAGATGGAGTATGTAAAACCTGCTGTGGTACATCCTTACTGAAATCATTGGGAGTTTTGCCACTGAGTTTTAAAGGGAATCAGCTTTTAGGATACCAGTGAAGTTTAAAAGTGCTTCCTATCCGTGCCTTGGCTTCTGTTTATCTGTAGCGCTGATATGAAGCGTAGTGTATTAGCAGCTGAGTTTTCGATCCATCAACATTACACCTCGGATTCCAGCAAAGCCCGTTGCAAACTGGAATTCAGCTTCCTCCAGTAGCTGTGATGTGGAGTTTTGGGGCACACCCTATCATCATGAGACCGCCTGGAGCAACAGAGGACTTACTCTTGGTGGTGCATCGTTGGGAGTAGGGCCTGGCTGGATTGCTCATGAGCAAAGGGTTTTAGGAACAAACTGGCAGGTGTGACGATCTATTTGCATGTGTTGGCTTGGCAAAATAATGCAAATTCTTAGAATAATTGCCTTCCAGCCCTGGTGCTGCTATCCAGCTTATGGTATTACAGCGTATTTGTTACTGGGCTTGCTGCCCTCAGTTTACTGCTGCTCTGTCTCATCCAGATCCCCAGCTTCTCCTGGGAGAGCAGCAGCCTGCAAGGTTGGACCTGGAGTAGGCAGCATGCTGTTCTCCTCCCACCTCCATCCTCCTCAGAGCTCTCATGTCTGTCCCCACCTCCCTGCTCTGTCCTGCTCAGAGATTAATTCCTTTGGCCCCGGAAAAAGATGGAAGGACAGCAAACACCAGCAGGAGATACCACAACTTCCAGCAGCATCGGCTTCACAGTGTAGGGCTTGAAGGATGTCCTGAGTGCCCCACCAGTGGCACAAGCTTGTCTGAACCATGACACAGGGGCCCAAGGTCTGCTTTGCAGCCGTGGTGAGGCTCTGTGGTGCAGCAGCAACAGGGACACGTGCAGAGATGATGAAAATCATCTGAACTGTGCTGCAGGTCTTAGTTATGGGGCTGGTTTTATTCCCTTAATATTGTTCTCCTTGAACGTGTCAGTTGACACACTCACACTGTTAATTAAGGCAAGGACAGTGTATATGGAATATGCCACTTCTAAGCGTATCCCAGTTTCGGAGGAACACCAAGCCACTACAGCTTATTTTTTTGCAACCTCTGTTTGCACCTGCACATTTTTTACACCACTTCTCCCTCTCCCTACCTCAAGTTTTTCCTTCTGCACCTTTTTCCCCTCTCCTCCCACCTCCGCAAGGGTTGCACTGTGACTCCTTTTGCTCCTTCCCCTCTTCCCTTACTGACAAGCAGCAGAGCTGTCCCAGAAGCCACCCAGCACCGCCGCCAGGATGCAGCCTGCCGGCATCCCCGAGCTGTCAGTGCAAATGAGGTACTGGGGAAACACGCTGCCCCCGCGCTGGGGCCGTTAAAATCTCTCCAAACTGACTCAGGGGGGATGAGGCACGCTCTGACAGTCTCCTTAGGGACGGGAGGTAAATAAAGAGAATATCAGTGCTGGTCTTGGCTGTGGACTGTGCCCAAGAGCGCCAAGCACTGCTCCCTGCGGAGGGCTGATGAAATCCTTGCAGCTCAGTAACGCTGGCAGAGAAGAGGAAAAATCGGGGAAGGGGGGGATGTGCAAAGGCACGCACTGAGCTTTCCCCACGTCCCTCCCAGCCACCGGCAGGCCCTCCCATTTGCAAACCCTGCCAACTCTCGGCTCCCCGCAGGGTTCCTGCGGCCCTTCTGAGCATGCACGGCTGCTGGCGCATGTGCGGCCGAGGCAAAGGCTGCGGCCGCTAACAGGGCCCTGGTCCTCCCCGGCCGTGGTTACGGCGTCAGGCTGGGCACGATGGAGCAGCTCGTCAGGTCAGGGCCGGCGGCTCGGCTGGACGCCATCCTCCGGCACCTCTCCCCGCGGCTGGGAGCAGCCCCTGCTCCCGTATCCTTGAGGGCGTGCGGTGGGAAGGTGGGGGGCAGCGGGGTGTTGGTCCTGTTGGGGTTGGGGCTCTGCTTCCCCCGTCCCGGCGAGCTGTGTGCGTGGTGCTGAGGGGTTCGGCGGTGGTTCGCCCTACACGGACACCTGGGCAATGGCCCTGGCTACGGGGTGGGCCTGTGCAGGGGGTCGTGCCCCACGGAGCCCCTCAGCGAGCCAGCACGCAGCAGAACAGCGCTTCTCCTGGCAGCCCCGACTGGTGTTTTGGGGTCAGCACCCGTCCCACCCCAAAAAACCTCTTGTTGCCTGGTGCTTTTTAAAGATTTTTGAAAGCTGCTGATTCTCTGTGAGAGCTGAATGCTGACAAGTTAACTCTGAATTATAATAAATTGGCAAAGAGGATGTGATCAAACAGCGTGTAGGAGCCTTTGAATACATTAAAAGTATGAAGATAAATGGATAGTGGTTGACTCAGGCTGCCGTAGGACAGAGGTGCAGGCAGGGACACCGCACTGGACGTGAACGCTGGGGAGGGCACCCTGGCCCTAAAGAGGGATGAGGTGAGGAGAGGCGCTGCGCACGCTGGTTTGCTTTTAAATCCAGCTACAGCGGCCCTGATGCAGGGAGCTTCGGACAAAGCTGTGATTACTTTGGGCTGGAACAGGAAAGGTGTGTGGACACGGTCAATGATGTGTTCCCTCACTGCGCTGGTTTTGTTGTAGTCTCTGGCTTGGTGATTCGGGTAGGACAGCCAGTTTTCCTTCCAGAAAATGCCTCTCCTTTTATGGAGGGACAAATACCTTAACAGGAGCGTTTTGATAGAGACATTAACCCTGGTCATGCTGGCAGCGTGGTGGCTGTCAGGTCAGGAGCGGACCATCTCACCAGCTGTCTGTGAGGTTATTTCTATAGAGAACTACGCAAGTTTGTTGTGCTTGTCCTAGCTGGGCAGGACTTGGCACCATCCCTTGAGACTATGCAGGGAGATGCTTTGGTGTCTCAAAAAATGTTTACTTGCTTCTGAGTGGTCCCAGGTATTTTATGGCCTGCTCGGTTGGCTAACGTGCCTGTGAATACGTTATTCCCAAAAGTGTGTGTGCGAGGGGAAGAGAAATGTTGAAGTATGCCATATCTTTACCAAAACGAGCTGCCAGAGGTGGCATCTCCTTCCCAGCCTGTGTACCTCTTGTTTTCAGTTGTTCAAGCAACACAAACTTGTCCTTTGAGCACTGTGGAAGTGGCAAGCCCCCCTCCAGTGAGAGGAGGCGGCGGTGTCAAGCCCAGGAGGAAGGTGTTAAAATGGGGTCCAGTGCTTGGTGGACTTGTCTGCTGTCCCACTGCTCTGGGAGGTGGAGGTGTGCTGAGGAGAACAATGCAGCTGGGGTTCAACCAGTGCCTGTGTCTCCGTTAGCTGTCTCTGGACATTTAGGAGCCGGAATAGCCAGCAGTCCCATTTTCACTGAAATTGGACCTGAAATGTGGTGCGTGAAGGAGTAGTGCCCTCAGTCATGGAATCCCTTGCTCTGGGACCTGCTATGGTGGTTTCTACCTGGTCTCCTCATGTCCTTGTCCTTCCTATTCTCTTGCACCCAGTTCTCAGCACCTTTTTCTCCCCCTGCCTCATAATTTTTACTCCACCCTTGTCCATGTGTCCTGTTTCTTCTCCCACTGTATGTGACTCTTGACCAGCTAATGTTCAGACTTCCCGGTGTAGGGACCATACACGTGACTGTTGTGATGAAACCTATTTCTTATTCCAGAAGCATGCATGCTTTCATGTCACATTTAAAAGGTTGTGATGAGCAGTAGAGGAGAGGCTTGGGTTTACATAAAACCTTGAAACACAGGGGTCTCCAAACATGCATGTGCAGACCCAGAGATCTATGAAAAGATTTTTTTATTGTCCTTACCCCTGGACAACACTTCAATACCACGTACAAAGCTCTTTCAGCAAGCGGGGTTTGATTGCTCGGAGGATGAGATTGCCTCTCTGGACAGAACACAACTGTGTTCATTTAAACCTGTTGAAATGAGTTGAGGTGGAGGGCAGGCCCATAACTCTCCTCTCTTCGTGCACTCCCTATCAAGTTTGGGAGGGACCTAATCTCTGCAGTGACTGGAGAGAAGGTGAGGGTTTGCACCACCACATGGGAATGCGAAGTCCCAGCTTCACCCCTTATGACTTCTGGCTCCAAATTTCATAGAATCATAGAATATCCAGAGTTGGAAGGGATCATCAAGTCTAACTCCTGGCCCCGCACAGGACCAGCCCAACCAGAGCAGATGACTGAGAGTGTTGGCCAGATGCTGCTTGAACTCAGCCCAGCTCGGGGTGGTGACCACTGCCCTGGGGAGCCCGTTCTAGGGTCCTACCACCCTCTGGGGGAAGAACTTTTTCCTGATCTCCAACCTAACCCTATCCCCTTTGCAGCTTCAGTTTGGTGCACCGATGTTAGGAGGGGAGAGATGGAGAAGCACCTCCAGGAGGTAACACAGGTTTTGGGTGTGTCTGGCTGCTCTCTGGAGCATAGGGAGGGAAACTGGGCCAGTAAACATCTCCACTGAGCATCTCATTCAGTGTCTTTGGTGTTCTGGGAGATGAATCGAGGCCTGTGGACTACTTTGGAGTCTGAGGCATTTTGTACTGACTTTTCTATACGTATGGACAAGGCAGTACTATGCTGTTGCTTTATACTTCTCTGCCAGATGTGCTACTCCAAAGGTGGGAAAGATATTTTTAGAAACAAAATAAACACGAGCATGGATTGAATGTCCAGCACGGCACCTACCTTTAAGATGAACGACATTGTAGGATTCAGGACACGTGTATAGATATTCTTCTACTCTGTTGTGCTGGCATGTATGTTCCTTCACTTCCATCCCAGACAAGCGTTCCTACTTCAGCCCAAGTTAGCGCTGATCCTCAACCAGGGAGGTTTCGGTAAGCTCTATCTTCCTTTGTAGAGATTAAAAAAATAAAATGACCTGCAGAACTCAATTCTTCTTTCTACCCTAGCACACATGTTTATCACCAGACACCCTATAGCCTTTCATTTTGCAAGGGTCTATCTCTTCTCTTTAACTTCAGTTTAACAAAAAGCTTAACCATGCATCTTCAAAATGCCTGACCGTGTCACCATCTTCCTGCCACGTCTCGCCATCGGTGCTCCCATTGCCCAACCCTACTAATGTGTTTCTCCTCCGTGCCCCAGCTATACCCTGGACAACAATGTCCTCACCACAGAGCAAAGGCAGTTCTATGAAGACAATGGCTATCTGCTCATTAAGAAGCTCGTTTCTGATGAAGACATTGAGCGTTTCAGGTACACGGCACTTAACCTAAGGTGCTGGGGGGGTCCTGTGTGCAGCAGCATCCCAGGGGAGCTCTGGGAAGCTGGAGGAAGCTGGACTCTCCCAACATGGATGTTCCCTCTGCTTTGTAGGAAGGAGTTCATGAGGATCTGTAACAGAGAGGTGAAGGTACCAGGAGCTATGATTATGAAGGACGAGTCCCTGAGATCCCAGTATGGTCAGTCTGAAAAAGTAGTTAATAAAGTGCAGGATTTCCAGGAAGATGAAGAGTTGTTCAGATACTGTACTCTGCCAGAGGTAAAATAAAAATAAGCAAACAGGCTTTATCCAGGCAAGGCATCTGCTCTCTGGGCAGGTCCAGCTTTGCAGCCAGTATTCATGTTGTGGTGGAAAACCATACCTTTGTGGAAGTACGACCTTGCATATCTTCCCCACCCCTGCATCATCTTCTGCCTTGGCCTCCTACCACGGTGTCTGTGTGCCATGCCAGATCCTGCCTCCTGTCCTGCATCCCTCCATCCCAACCTCCTCCTGTACCCTAGTCCTCAGCCAAACATCCAGGTCCCAGCATTTCCTCAGCAATCTTTTCTCTTGTATTTCATGTTTCTAATATTTTTTCTAATGTTTTCTAATGTAGGTCCTCAAATACGTTGAGTGCTTCACAGGGCCAAACATCATGGCGATGCACACCATGCTGATAAATAAACTTCCAGATTCTGGTAAGGAAAACTTGGATAAGAAAAAAAAAAGAGGAATTGTTGTGTGTATGCTGTCTGTCTGGCCAAAACTGAACTTAGTGGTTTAGAAAACCTGTTTGAATAAAGTGAGAGAAATTAAAGCCAAGTAACTTTGGGAATTTACAAGGCCACCTTGGTAATATTTGTTTTCTTTTAACTTTGGCGTACTAAGATAACATGTCCTGTCTCTGTGTTCCGTGGATGCTTGTTCGCTAAGGATGATCCTTGTCTTGGCTGCACCACTCACATGCTCACAGTGGGCGGGTGAGCCCACTATTCACCCAGCAGCACTCGCATGATGGCCCAGGGTTTAAAACGTGACAAGCTTTTTAAGCTCGACTTTTCAAATGTGTTGAAAGCGAGCGCTTCCGTGGGCCTCGGTAAAAGGCAATAGATGCTGAGTTCATCCTTTGCTCGGAGTTTATACGCTCCTGACCTCACTGACAGTTGCTGGATGCTCAGCGCTTTGATATGAAGATACTTGAATAGGTGCCAAAGGAAGGATTTTGAAGGCTGGCGTTGGCTCCTGCTGCTGGAATTTGAGATCATACTTTATAAAGGGTGATGGGCAGGAAGAGAACCGGACTCACCATATTACGTGTTCCCAAAGTAGCTTTGACTCCGCATAAGCTGTTCCGGTTTGGCAAAGTTGAGACCTGAGCTATGTTTCGTATTCTCAGGTGTGGAGCTTCTGGGCAGATACATGGTACGTTGAGTTATTAAACTACTGAGTTTGTTCAAGTCATCTCCACTTGTCAGCTTAAATACTCCACAGAAAGGTGTGTTGTTTTTGTTTGGAAGCTCAGCAGGACGTCGAGTAAAATAAAAAAAAACAAAACATTTTTGAAGTGAAAACAAAGCGTTAACGGACAAGAAGTGGAAAGCTGCTCCGTATTTGTAAGGTCACCGTTCAGTATCTTTGAGGGATACTTTAGGAGAGGGGAAGATCCTGAGATCTTCAGGAGAGTTTTCAAGGCTGCACAAGGTCTAAGTAATACGGTAAATGAGGCAAGTGGAAACATCCTAAATGTATCTATCTGAGGAACAAACTCAATGGCAAAATAAATATATAAAAATACATATCAGGCTTTTTTTGGTATGGATGTTTCTACTTCCATAGGAAGAAAAGAAGTAACAAACAAAACTTAAGAAACTTATTTTTGTTTAGACTTCATAGGAAAAAGCCTGTAGGGTGAAGGCTAATAGAATGCTGGGTGGACTGTCTGGGGAGGCTGCAGTCCATAAATTGAGAGTATTCATTTTTATTTTAATTTTTTTCGAAAGAAGGCTAAATAACCGTGTGTTGGGTGCGGCGCTGACAGGATTGATTCTGTTTGCACCACAGCGATAGATCAAGTGACTACAGACAGCACAGCTGTCTGAAAGCCTTTGTACCGGGAGAGGTCTGTGCAACGCTGCGCTGGTTAAAGTTCACAGAACTGGAGAGCAGCCAAAGTGAACGATGAAAACTTGGCAGGGGTTTGTTGGTGGTGAAGGCCAGCGAAAGGACTCTTCTGAGGGATCGCACAGCCAGGCAGCCTCCTGGTACTCACTGTGTCCCCACGCCATTGCTGACCCAAGAGCTGCCACTGCGTTCTTGGTCCGTCTTAAGATGGGGTGTAAGCTAACCCATTTGGTTCCAAGGCAGTGGTGGGTTGGAGCAGACACTGAGCAGACAAAGTATCTCCAGTGGCAAGCAGCAGCTTCTTAGGACATGTTACAACAAGTGCAGTGGTTGAACGGGAATGAAAAAACTGTGTCATGTTTGATGAGATTGAAGGTTTTGAACCTGTGTTGCAGATCAACAGACTTTTCTCCACCCCATGCATCAGGACTTGCACTACTTCCCCTTCCGGCCTGCAGCCCGCATCGTGTGCTCCTGGACCGCCATGGAGAGGGCTGACCAGGACAACGGCTGCCTGGTCGTGCAGCCAGGGACGCACAAGGAGCCCCTGAAGCCTCATGGATATCCAAAGTGGGAGGTAGAGCAGCATGGAGGGCTTGGGAAGGGCACGCATGAGGGGACCACATTGTGGCTGGGGAGAGCTCACCATAGAGGAATGATGCACAGGTCACAGCTGAGGTTTTCAGTGATGGCTTTTCTGTTTATGCAACCACTGACCTGTTGCTTCAGGAGAGAGTTGCTTGGTTGACTTCACTCCGTGTAACCTGGGTAGATTTGCCTTTGTTCCCACCTTCACCTAGAAGTTGTCCAGCATGTCGTGATGTAACGACACAAACATATGCAGCCGTTTTCCATTGCCCTTGCCAAATCTGAGGACTCTCTCCTCCTGTGAATTTGTTCCTGCCTGACGAGCATGTGTACTGTCCCAAAGAGGAGAAATTGGATAGTAAACAACTGGATGCAATTAAATACAAGCAGTATCTTAATCTAAGAATGATGTTTCCTCACCTGGCCTGACGTTGGTGATGGTTATACTGGGAGCGGAAGGCTGCACCCCAGCAGTGGCATCAGACCACACCTGTGGGATTCTCTGGTGCTCTTCTCTGTTCTCTCCAGCTGAGAAATGTTCTTAATTGTCTGAATCCGGCTTCAGAAAACAGAAGTAGTGTTATTTTGCTGTACCTCAGGCTTGAAGTAGGAAGACTTGTAGGCCAGTGGGCAGCTCTTAGTTGGGCATACCGAACACACTGCCCAGAGGAAAGCAGATCGGTAGCTGTGCCTGCGGTCCCTCGCACTGAGAAATGGTGCTTGCTCTCATTTTAAACAAGTCATTTCAACTCAGCCTTTTTTCCTAGGGTAAAACCAACAAACTTTTCCATGGGCTGCTTGATGAGGATGAGAAGAGTCCCAGGGTTCACGTTGTCATGGAGAAGGGAGACACGGTGTTCTTCCATCCCCTGCTCATTCATGGCTCTGGGATAAACAAGACGTCAGGTTTCCGAAAGGTAGGAAGCCATCTCTTACTACAGCTTCTGATATTTCTGATCTTTTTGAAAGCTGATCAAACTATTCCCCTGACTTTCCAAGCTCACAAATATGTGGATGGGCTTTTTAATGAGTTTTTAGGTTCCTAATGTACTCTTACACATAATATTTATTTATATGATAGCATGACCTATTTTCTGTTAAAGACATGATTAGGCATCATCTATTTATTTTACATCATGATTCCTGATGTAAAATAAATAGATGAAACAGGCAAAATAAATATCATGAAACAGGCAAAACCGCTCTCCTTTGGAGGCTCGATCCTTTAGAAGTGGATTCATCCAGGCACGTAAGGGAACTGAAGCCTCTAGTACAGCCACTAGTGGCAAAGCAGATTTTCCCCCTCATGCACAGCAACACAGGCTGCTCCACTTTTATTTTGTTCTCCCTCCACCGACTACATTATGGCCCATTCTTTCAGCCTCAGCAGCAGTTTACTGGCGTGGAATTCCTTCCTCCTGCAATCCTGAAAGCAGAGGGGATGTCAGGTACTGAGAGTCTCATCTGCTGGCTCTTTCCTTGCTAGTGGAGCAACAGTCCTGTTTAGTATCCTGCAGGAACACAACAGCTTCCTCATACCGTGCCAGATCCCGCCGACTGCCTGCCTTTGGGGTCAGTCAGTGCCCTGGGGCGCTCTGAGCCAGGCTGTGGGTCAGCGCCCTTTGAGATCTGGCACGACCTGGCTTGCAGCCGGCACAGCCCATGGAGTGGGAGAGCAGCTTTTTCCCGTGGGGCACTTCTGTGTATTTCCTTTAGACTCTGCTAAAGCAAGAACTGATCACAAAATAAATGGGGTGATGTGGCTGGGTGCAGAAGGCAAGGACCCTTCCCGAACACACCGGTCTGCTCCAACTCTGGTCCCTGTTCCCACTCTGGCACTGAGATCAAGCAGCACAGTTCATGCTGGAGGACAGCTGGGGAGAGTAGGGAAGGAAGACGAGAATGCCAGCAAGCAAGAGTGTTTCTCCAGCAAGAGTATTCCTCCAAGGGGACGCTCAGGAGAGCAGGAGTGCTCGGAAGGGCGGAAGGAATTTGCTGAGGGGGGTGTCCACAATCTGGGATGAATGCAATTTATTTTTTTTTCCCCCACCTGTAATTTGTAATCGATGTGGTAATGACTGATGCCTGATTTCCTCACGCAGAGTATAAGCTGTCACTTTGCCAGCTCAGAGTGCTACTACATTGACGTCAAAAACACAACCCAAGAGGACCTGGAGAAAGAATTGGTAGAAATGGTTCACACGAAATACAACGCGACTTCTGTGGAACTCAGGGTAAGTCATGGCAATTTCCCCGTTCATAGAATCTTTAGGGTTGGAAAAGACCTCTAGGATCATCAAGTCCAACCGTCAACCCAGCACAACCATGTCTACTAAACCATGTCCCGAAGTGCCATGTCTACATGCTTTTTGAATACCTCCAGGGATGGTGACTCACCACCTCCCTGGGCAGCCTGTTGTAATATTNCCAGGGCCTCGATGTCTTTCTTGTGGTGAGGGGCCCAAAACTGGACACAGCACTCGAGGTGCGGCCTCACCAGGGCTGAGTACAGGGGGACGATCACCTCCCTGCTCCTGCTGGCCACACTATTCCTGATACAGGCCAGGATGCCGTTGGCCTTCTTGGCCACCTGGGCACACTGCCGGCTCATGTCCAGGAGAGCATTAACCAACACCCCCAGGTCCTTTTCCTCCAGGCGGCTTTGTTACAATCCAGGTCGGTTCCCTTTCCTCAGTCTCTCTTGTGTGACAGATCTGTGCTTTTTGCTACGCCCAGTTTGGCAGATCAAGCTGTGCCAAGAGGGGTGTTTGGCCGAATAAAAGACCTGATGTTCAGAGGATGACAGGATTTTTTGGGGCCTTTTTGCTCATTCTTGCTATGCTGAAGTGGCCTTGCTCTCTGGGCAGCCCCTTCACGTTCCCTGAGCTCCAGAAGTTCCTCCTCCAGCTTTGCTTGTCAAAATGGGGTTTGTGAGCACGAAGTGATCCCTTCCAGCGCTGGCTGAGCTGGTGCAGATCAGATCAGCGCTTGGTCATGCGACTGCAACTGATGTTGTAGCATAAGTGAGGAGGAGCTGTGGACTCTGCTGTCGTCATGGCTCAGCTCTGAGGCTGCTCACATGCACTTCTTCCACCATTCCAGGGGGTCTGGACTTCACCCCACTGGGTAGCAGTGGGGAGGGCTCATGCGGCAAGGCAGGAATAGGGATTCAGCCACGGAAAGAAGAGTAAACCTTGTGACTGGGGTGGAAATGTTTCCAATTTGTTAATCCGCAGCAGTTACCAAACGTGCACAGCCAGTATCAAGGCAGTAAAGTCTAAATGTAATAGGCAGCGATTTTAAAAAAAATAAAAATACATATTTTACATATATTATAGTATCTAGGGCATTCCTGGAGGAGAGGGCTTTTCTTTTTCACCTTTGAGATTTTGGATTTTTACGGTGTGCCTGGGGATGGCAGGGTGTCTGACTGTGTGCAAGCTCTTACATGTTGTCTGTAAAGTTACAGCTTGCTGGACTTCTGATTCCTGGAGTTCTTTAGGTACACAGTGAAATCTGAAGCAATGTGTAGTGCAAAGAGCATTGCCCATACAAGCCTCAGAGGAAACCCTGTGTTCTCATGCACCCTTCCTTAATTTGGGCTGTATTGTTGTTCTTGATATTTAGGATTTGAAATCATAACCAGTAAATGTTTTGGTATGTTTTTATGGGTAGGTAGCTGAGAACGCTGTGTTTATTTCCCTCTCCGTAAACTGGAATCCTGGTCACCATTTCTGCTGGCCCTTAAGGCTTTTCCTTTGTCTCTTTTTTGTTTTGAAGGATATCTGGAATTTCCGAGCACGGCTTGTGCAAGGGCAAAGAATTAACCTGTAGAACAACCTCTGAAGAGCAGGATGGAAAACACGTGCCTGAGAAGGAGCTTCTTTGATCGGAGAGCGCAGACCCTCCCTCGGCAGTCAGAATCACGTGTGCTTTGGATTGCCAACGTAGCCAAATGCTGTGTTGCAAAGTCATTTTATGCTAATACAAAATAATTGCACTGAGGTTGAACAGCTGATGTACGTCAAAGAAAACCTAACCTAGAAAAACAGAGATTTCCTGTGGTTATCTTAGACAATTGAAGAATTAAGGTCTTGAAAGAACACCTTGATTTTCTTGATGCTTTCATTCTTGGTTTTTAAAAGTTTCTCACATAACATACCTTTGGAATGATGCTATACTGACAGAAGATTTTGTGCAAGAGTATGTTTTTTAACATTTCCAACTTCCTTTTCTATGCAAAAGAAATATAATGAAGCAGTTTCACACAAGTATGAGTTCACATGGGAAGTAATTAGTACAGCTGATGAAGATGTGGATATTGGTACCAGCAGAAATAACGGTGTAAGGAACTGGATAAAGGGGAAGCAGCAACCACTCCCATAGAAAAAATGGGATTGATGGGCTGGAACCTGACCACTAGGAGAGTTCCTCAAACACGACCTGAACAGCACCTTATCTTACTGAGCGGTGCTGGCACAAGCGAAATATGTGGCTGACAGGGTTGGGGGCTACTGGGCCAGAAAACTGGCCCCCTGTTGGCCTTGCACACCCGATCCAAGGCTGTGTGAAATGAGGAAGTCCTCCTTTGAGTCTGGTGGATCTGGGAAAAGGTGCCTTTTGGTCGGGGAGGCGGTTGGGTGCTCCTCAGGATGCACTGGTGGCAGGGTGGAGTGATGTGCACTGAAGTGATCCTCTCACCTTTCACAGTGTTTTTCCTTGCTTTCTGAAAGATTCTGCTGCTTTCAGAATCTACTTTTTGGAAATACAGATTAAATCAAAGCACAACTACATTCAAGGGCTGCATTGTGTTATTTCTGTTGCTCAGGCGTTCTGGGGGTGGGTGCGTTGCTGAATACCCCAGTGCAAAACATCAATCCTCAGCTCTTCTCCACTCCGCCTTTCCACCTGAAGAAGGTGCCAAAGCAGCACCAAAGGCTGCCCTGATGGGCTCTCATGGCTCCTTCTGCTCTGTTACCCTGCACTTGTTCGAGACAGGAGATCAGGTGCAGTCCTGTCTTCAACTCACAAGGCTCAAGCTCTTCTCCCAGCCCTGCTCAGAAGGTGATTTTGTGTGTGCTGGTTCCTGCATCTCTTCCCATGCCCTCTGTATAGCCCTGGCACTGATCCCACTCTTGGGGAGATGTGCCAGGATGCCTCTTCGGACTTGGACCTTCTCAGCCTGGTCTTTGCATGCTGCATGGGCCCAAGTGAATGATTTCCAAAGCGTTGAAGGCTCCTCTGTCGACTTTGAGCTCTGGCTCACAGTCTAGCTCGTGCTCTCCTTGGGCTTTTTGTTAGGACTTGGGAGTTTTCTGTCTGGTTCATGACACAGGATTTGTGGGGAGACTTAACTGTCTGGCATTATTGGTGCAGCTGAGTTGACTGCAGAGGGAGCTGTGACCACAGAAAAGAGATACAGGTGTCCATCAGATGCCCAGAGTTTCCAAACTGAATTTCTCTTACTGCAGCTGGGAGAGAAGAAAAGGAAGAACTTCAGCTTTCTTCTTAGAAAATTGTGCATCTCTGCCTGTGGATTTAGGCTTAAATTTCCTCTTTCAGAAGAACAAATCCATCAAAGACCTCGCAGATCATCTAAACTCAGCAGTTGTTCCACCTGATGAGTCTCATGTCCTCACTCCTTCCTACAACAGGTTGAGGTTACACCAAAGCCCTGGGAGGACTGAGCTCAGGCAAGCTCCTCTTGACTGTGTGCAAGGCCAGCTCTGCTGCATCCGAGCACTGCCAAGGGGTCTGATCCCTGCCCCCCGAAATGGCGCTGGCCAGAGACAGATCCAGCAGGGCTTCTTGGCTCCTTCTCAGCAAAGCTACGTGGTCACGGGTGCAGGACAACGTCCCCGGGAGAGTAAGGATCTACGCGCCCTTCGTCACAGGATACTCGAGCAAGGGCTGGAGTCCAAAGGATGCTTCCTCAGGTCACAGAAATGCACAGTGCATGTGAGGCGGGAGGGAGCTGCTGCCACAGGAGAGCTGAAAGGTCTCATCAGACTTCGGGTCCAAACTCCCTCTTCTCTGAATTACCACCAGGGCAGCAAGAAGCGGAGAAGGAGTGGAAAGAGCAGCAATTAATCCCTCACGGAGTTAATGTGACTGAGTGCCCTGCGAAGGACAATGCACACTGAATACATGATTCTTAAGCATGTCCCGACCTGAGAGGAACACGCGGCCTTTGCAACCTCTGCTTGCAGCTTCCCGTTTTTACACCAGCGTCACTTTTCTGTCTCTCCCTACTCCAGGATTTCCCCTGAGGCTTTTTTGTTCCCAGCAGGGCACTCTAGAGGACAGGAACCATCACGCTGTTCAAGGCAGCAAACGGCCCGTGCCAGCACAGATGCGGTGCGTGACCGAGCGCGCCAGGCGCCGGCTCCTGCGCTTGTTGGTTGTGCCCTCACAGCCATCCCGGCAGCTGCGAACGAGCCGCGGACGGGACAGGGAGCACGTCAAAGCATTTTTCAACTTTACCCACCTACTTTCCAGCCTCGAGCAACAAGCCGTGCTGTTCCCAAACCTTCCAGTTCCTTCGCTCCTGCCCCTCACCCAGCCAGGGCGCTGAGGCCACTCTGGTTATTAACAATCAAATCAGAGCAGAGCAATGAGAAATAAACCCAGATCTTAAAACCCTCCTGCACCCCCCTTCTTCCCGGGCTCAACTTCACTCCCCATGTCTCTCCCTCCGCCCCCCAGCGGCACAGGGGGACAGGGATGGGGGCTGGGGTCAGTCCATCACACGGTGTCTCTGCCGCCCCTTCCCCCTCAGGGCAGGACTCCTCACACTCTGCCCCTGCTCCAGCCTGGGGTCCCTCCCACGGCAGACAGTCCTCCACCAACTTCTCCAGCATGAGTCCTTCCCAGGGGCTGCAGTTCTTCACCAGCTGCTCCAGCGTGGGTCCCTCCCATGGGGTGCAGCCCTTCAGGAGCAGCCTGCTCCAGTGTGGGTCCCCCATGGGGTCACAAGTCCTGCAGCAAACCTGCTCTGGCCTGGGCTCCTCTCTCCGTGGGGCCACAGGTCCTGCCAGGAGC
>VWZZ01004959.1:3426-24361 GCA_013399095.1 Psophia crepitans | reverse complement strand
GTGACTCCACCACCTCTCTGGGCAGCCTGTTCCAGTATCAATTTTTCCTAATACCCAGTCTAAACCTCACCAACACAACTTGAGGCTGTTTCCTCTTGTCCTTTCGCTGGTTACTTGGGAGAAGAGACCAACACCCACCTGGCTACACCTTCCTTTCAGGGAGTTGTAGAGGGCAATAAGGTCTCCCCTGAGCCTCCTCTTCTCCAGACTAAACAAGCCCAGTTCCTTCAGCCGCTCCTCATCAGACCTGTGCTCCAGCCCCTTCACCAGTTTCGTTGCCCTTCTCTGGACACGCTCCAGGGCCTCGATGTCTTTCTTGTGGTGAGGGGCCCAAAAGGGAACACAGCACTCAAGGCCTCACCAGGGCCGAGTACAAGGGGAACAAGTATCTCACCCTCTTCCTCAGAGAAATGACGCTGTACAAACTCAGGGAGTGTTTTATTGCGCACTGTATTTATTCTGAATGAGGGATCCATAGGAGCCATTGCCAGGCACCGCCACAGTTATGTGTTTAGTGACACCACACACATCAAATGGCATCAACATGGGACTGAAATGCATGTGACGTGCAGAGCCAGGCTGCCCAGCAAAAGCACCCGTAGGAGATGAGGGCTGCAGAACACGGAGGCAGCTCTGGCCAGTTGATTCAAATGAAGTAACTTAGTTCTCTTCCAGCTCCTGTGCAACCAAAACAAAGAGGTACCGACAAGGCTACTGGGACATGTGACTGGTGGTGGCAGTTTCAGCAGATCCCTGAGGCACCAGTGGGTTTAGGCACATAAAAACCCCGTGATCCATCCTACTGGGCACGAGCCAGGGGCAGCAGAAGGATCCGGTCCAGGAAAAGCTGGTCAAACACCACAGGCAGCCCTACAGAGCTGTGTTTTCAGGAAAACACCTGTATGGAGACAACCCCTCTCAGGGGCCACCCCTTGGACCCTCATCCTGCTAGGTTGGAGACAGCTACTGTCCCCATGCAGCTGCAGGAGCAGGCAAGGTGACATGGTGGTGACTGGGAAAGATGTCACAAAAATTTAAAATGCCAAAAAAAGGGTAAAAGCTATTAAATGTAATCACTCAGCTCTTTAAAACCACTCACAAACTGGTGCCAGATCAATTAAAATCCTTTTTGAAGTGGGAGCTGTGGGTTCAGAGCCGTAAAAGTGCTGTAGTGTGGATGGTGCTGGGAACCAGTATGGGCTGTGACAGGGAAAGGGCTTCCTGAAGAGCTGCCGATAGTCTGCCGTGTGAACACCGCTGGCGTGCGACGCCAAAGCCACCGAAGGGTTTTTTAACACATAAGCCAAGGAGACAACTCAGGAACCATCTGACATCTGTTCTTAAAGGTTCAACCTTTCGCACCCTTTTTGGCCAACAGCTGAAAAACCTTGACAGGCGGCATTCACATGGCACCGTATTAACTTCACAAGTACTTACAGAGTCCACGGTCCATCCCAGTTCATGATGATTTGTCACTTAAAATTCTGGTGAGGTCACTCTACACCAGCCATTCAAGATCAGCTGTGGGATCCCAAAGGGATTTGATGCAAATCTAGCTGTTTCCTCTCTAGCTGTTTCTTTTCTAGGTTAAATCTTGTAAACAATTTATTAGTAAGAAAGAACAGGCAGGAATGCAGATTTCACACGCAGCCTCATTCAGTCAGTTTTAAGGAGATCAAAGCTGAATATCCATGCAGTGACCTGCTGGAGACTTTGAGGATGTCCTCTTCAGGAATTGACTCCCCTGCTCATTCATCCCTAAAACCAGAACTCTCTTGGCATCCCAGTGAAGAAACGTGTGTTTTACACACAGAAATCCATCCCTATGTTGTGAAAAATATCAACTCGAGGTCACTTAAGACTATTGAGAAATTTTGGTTGTTCCTCCCCTCTTGGTAAAAGCGTTTCTCCACCAATCTTCGGACCTTTTTTCTCCTAGAAACACAAACCATGGAGAAAACAAGTTAAACATGTGGTAAGATGTCTCCCAAACATTTCTTTGACAGAAGCTGTGGTAGGGCTAAGTTATCTAATTAAATACTGACAGACTGCTTTGGGTTGGTGTGGCAAGGTTTCGGTAGCGGGGGGCCACAGGGGTGGCAGCTTCTGCAAGAAGCAGCTGGAAACTTCCCCTGTGTCTGACAGAGCCAATGCCAGCCGGCTCCAGGACAGACCCACCGCTGGCCAAGGCCGAGCCCATCAGGGACAGTGGCAGCGTCTCTGGGATAACAGAGTTAAGAAAGATAAAGACCCAAGCAACTGCAGAAGCAATTGCAGTCAGAGAGAGGAGCGAGAAGATGTAAGAAATTTTGCAGACATCCAGGTCAATGAAGAAGCAGGGGCAGGAGGTGCACCGGAGCAGAGATTCCCCTGCGGCCCGTGGTGCAGACCATGGTGAGGCAGGCTGTCCCCCTGCAGCCCATGGAGGGGGGGTGATGGGGAGCAGAAATTCCACCTGCAGCCCATGGAGGACCCCACGCCAGAGCAGGGGCAGACCGCTGAAGGAGGCTGTGACTCCGTGGGCAGCCCATGCTGTAGCAAGCTCCTGGCAGGACCTGTGGCCCCACGGAGAGAGGAGCCCAGGCCAGAGCAGGTTTGCTGCAGGACTTGTGACCCCATGGGGGACCCACACTGGAGCAGGCTGCTCCTGAAGGGCTGCACCCCATGGGAGGGACCCACGCTGGAGCAGTTGGTGAAGAACTGCAGCCTGTGGGAAGGACTCATGCTGGAGAAGTTGGTGGAGGACTGTCTGCCGTGGGAGGGACCCCAGGCTGGAGCAGGGGCAGAGTGTGAGGAGTCCTGCCCTGAGGGGGAAGGAGCAGCAGAGACACTGTGTGATGGACTGACCCCAGCCCCCATCCCAGTCCCCATGTGCCGCTGCGGGGAGGAGGGAGAGAAATGGGGAGTAAAGTTGAGCCCAGGAAGAAGGGGGGTGTGGGAGGGGTTTTAAGATTTGGGTTTATTTCTCATTGCTCTGCTCTGTTCTGCTTGGTAATAAATTAGATGAATTCCTCTCTAAGTTTAGTCTGTTTTGCCTGTGACAGTAATGAGTGAACAACCTCTCACTGTCCTTATCTTGACCCATGAGCCTTTCGTTATACTCCTCTCCTGTCTAGTTAAGGAGGGGGAGGGATAGAGCAGCTTTGGTGGGCACCTGGACTCCAGCCAGGGCCAACCCACCACGCAGACACTCTAGGAACCTCGACATTCTGAATTCTTACAACTTTAGTCAAACACAAATTCCGCACAATTATATAAAATAAAGCTCCGAGAACAGAACGCAGGAAGAGAACGTCCCCTGAAACACAGCCTGCAGGTACCTGTATGTACCTGACAAAATGCAGAGCTGCTTGGTTTTGCTGGGAGCTCCTGAGGACACTGAAGCAAAGCACGGGACAAAAGTACCAAGAGAAGCAGCCAGAGCGCTGAGGTGCTCAGAAACTGCTGGCTCCCGCTTACCTTCAGCATCCCGTCTCGCTCCCACTTGAAGAGGCCGCAGGTACTGAAAGATGAAGACGGCAGGTAAGGACCACTGCGGTGTGTGTTCGCTGCATAGTATGAGGGAGTCCCAAACTAGCCCCACACCCTTCCGACAGTGCTGAGCACAAGGACTCACGTTCCCGTTTAGTTAACGTGCCTCCCAACACGTTACTTGTGAATGGATGACAGAAAAGCCCCGGTCACTGTTTCACGAGGCTCATTTCTTACCTGCAGGGTTTTTTTGGGAGCCTGTCAAGGGAAATAGCTCGGTTGCCACAAGGACATTTGAAAAATCGCTTGATGGCGTCATGCCAGTGGTAGTCATGGTTGTCCTGCACACACGTCTCCAGAGGCTTGAAATATCTGTAATTACACTGTCAGGGAGGAGAAAGAGCTGTGAGCCTTCACCAGCATGTCAGACCTGTTCTGGGGGTTGGTGACAGCATCTTAGTCTTTTCCTATCCTGAGGAACCCACCAGTCTGAGGTCACCACCCCAGGCTTTGTCACTCTGCTCCTTCTAATGTTATCCTCCCCTCTTTGCTACCACCCTGTGGCCCTGCTCCCGGCACCTCACGGGGCACACACTGGCCCTCTGCAGCTCCAAAACAGATAGGAAAGGCAGTGAGAGGGAAAGTCCTGCAGGGGCTGAAACTCTGGGAACGGGAGAGAACTCCTCCCTTCCTCTCAGCACATTTAGGAGAGGAACAAAGCTCCACTCCTCTGCCTGATGGCAAAGTCCCTGGAAATGCAGACAGAGGAATCCCACCCAGTGTTACGTTTTCAAGGCACTCTGCTTAGTTTGTCATTCAAAAATGAGGTCGAGCCTCATTTTGTACAATCCACGCCTCACTCCTCTGCTGTCACCCTGGCTCCCCTTCACTCACCGTTTTACATGTCACAACTCGACATTTCACTTCTTTAATGCTTCTCATCTTCTCTTCCATTTCTTCCTTTTTCACCAGGGGCTGAAAGTATTGCTCCTGCAGTTCAGCCTCAGCCTGTGGGGACACACAAAAAGGGTGTGGGGAGACAAAGATGGGAGAAGCCGCTCCATAAATGGCCTCAGGGCAAATCACTGTCAGGCCTGATGAAGCAGACTGCAGTCTGGCAGCCAGAGGAACACCAAAAATCTCCTGCTGCTGGAAGTGCTGTGTCCCTGGAAACACACTCGGCAAAAAGCACCAATGGGAGAAACCCAAGCTCGTAGCTCTTCAGGGCAGCTGCTGGCATTTCACAGGCTCCACAACTTACGAGTCCCAGATGAAGGTGGCGGCTGTCTTTATGTGGCCAAGATGTCAAGAAATGAGGGGCAAAATAGGCACATGGCTAGTATGGTTTTACGGTAGAAGGATTTCTTTGATCATCCACTACACAGGAAACTTCACCGATTCTTCCAAACACAGCAAAAAATAGATGATGGCAACCTGACCTTACCGTGGCTTTGGCAAAAATGCTGACTTGAAGGCAGTGTGCCCTTTGTGCTCAGAGACTCCTGACCCTACTCATCAGGACAATCTGGAACCCATGACATGTTTGGGTGCCTGCTTCTTGTGGAAATCATTATGAGGAGTCCAGACAGCTCCCTAGTTCTGAGCCCTCAGTCATGGCTGGGTTGAGGCCATACCTCTTTCAGGACATCTGTGTGCTTGGACCTGGCATTCAGGATTTTCTGGAACTCTTCTGACTGCAGATAGGCCAGCTGCTCACGCCGTTTCTTTTGGCGGGGCTCCAGTTCATCCATACCTGGGGAGACAGAAAGGCTCAGTCCTACAGAGACCAAGTTCAAAACCTGGTTGTGATCTCTACGCATGATCACTGTGAGAGATTTTGGAAGTCTCTGGTCTCTCAGGCAGGTGTCCAGGTCAAACAGCAGTCTCTCATAGTTCAGGAAAACATGAAGCCAAGTTCAAATACGGCTTCAGGAAAAAATAAAAGCATTTTTTTAAATAACAGCATCTTCTCTCACATTTTCACATCTCACCCAGAGGAGAGAGCAGTGTTGTCTCCCTGACTAATGGAGAAGCTTTAAAGGGAATTAAGCAATTCATCCAAGATCCCACAGTGAATCACCAGCAGGCAAACTCAAGTTCCCACAGAAAATTCAGATACCTTCACAGGTGGGACTATTTCTTGGTTTCCCTTGGTTAAGTCAGCCATGCATTGCAGATGCTCATGAGCTGGAGGAAAGGGAACAGAGATGAGGACAGGGAGCTATCAGAGACTACAACCCACACACTCTCCACAGGGTTGGAGATTGTTTAGCCTTTGCAACAAACCCTTTAGGTTGTAAACAGACCTAACTAGGCCTCTCTGGCACAGCAATTAAGTCCTTAACCCAGCAACTAGTGCTCTGTACAACAGGACACAATTTTTTTATTTATTTATTCTAGAAGCTAAAATTACATACCGTTCTCTGCTTCTGTACCTTGTGGCTGAGCAACATTTTTCTCAACTCTTTCAACAATTTCTAGGACACTGTCACCATCAGCTCTCTTCCTCTTGATACTGTTTGGGTCAGTTTTAGCAAGAATCTGGCCTTTTGCTCGTAGTCGGTGTATCGCAGCCACCTAGAAAAGAGGAAAGAGCAGCGAACATGTCGGTGACCAGTCTAGCTCCCATATTCCTACTTTCAGAAGTAGCAGAGGAATTCCATCAAATAGAGGAGACAAAAAATCCACTGGCCTGAGCACAGAGGTAGCCAAAGAGGGGCCCAACAAAATTCCCAGCTGTGCTGTACATCTAATGCACCACACCACCCAACCCCTCTTGACTTCCCAATCCATAAAATCACTCCTCCAGGGGTGTTACCAGGCTTGATATCTCTGCTACTGTGCTTTAATCTGATTTGCTTTACAAATCAGTAAGTTTTCCAGAGGAAGCAAATCACTTGAGATTTCCACATAGCCTGGTAATAGTTGGGAATTAATAGAAAATTGCATACAACTATTCCTTTCCACACTCCCAAAATATTAAGACTCCTTCTTCCTTGCTGGAAGAGAAAAGTTTCCTGATTTGTGCCAAGGAAAGATGCAGTTTGTTCTGGATAGATGCCAAACTTGTCCAAACTATGGCACCGCGTAGCTAAACCAGTTTAGCTCCCTCTTGCTTACTATGCAAACCAAACATGCACAGTTTAGCTCTCCAGGGTTTTTCAGCACAAATCCTCTGCTCCTTCCCAGCACTTAAGGACTTTCACGCTTGTAAAACTATCAATGGTGACAAGCCTTGCTCTTCTTTCTTCTGTAACAATCATTTCACCTCCCATCCTGATCCAGGACCTATCCAGAACCTGATGCTTTAAGGTGTCCTAAACCTCCAAAACAGAAGAGCAAGAGAGCAGCCACTGGTGGCCAGAGAAGCTCTGTCCCACCTGCACAAAAAACAGAACACAAGGACAGCACACCGCTAAGCCAAACTGCTCTCCAAAGGTAATTTGCCCAAGGGGTGACTATGTCAGTTCATGAAGAACAGAGTCAGTTTGACTCAGAGAAGCCGCTAATGTGCATAAATAGAGGTTTCTTCAGCAAAACGCTTAGCATCAGGCTCAGGGTTTAAATGCGATGCCCAGTCTCCCCATTTCCTTTTCCCCAGTCCCATCCCAAGAAGTCGCTCTGTCACCTGTCCACACTTACCTGGCATTTGCTGAAACTGCCAGTTGTGTCAGCAGCTTCAGTGGTTTGTCTTCAGAGATCAAGAGCGAGCTCACGAGCATCACATGAGACAGATCATTACAACTCGCTCCTGACCAGTTCAGGTGGATTTTGACTTAGCAAGAGACACCAGCTTCCATGGCCAAATGTCACAGACACTGCCCCCTCTCAGGCAGTTGTTCCACTGCTCTGGAGGGTGGCTACAGGCAAGACAGTAGCATGGACCTTGGTACTAACAGCTTCAGGAACTGCAGGTTTCTTGTGTAATACAGCCCAGTCTGATGCCACAGAACGGAAACTTTACCAATATCAGCACTGAGCTGTCCTATACCTGGTCAAAGATTTCTCTACTACCACAAACCAAACTTCCCATAACCTCCTTTTCTTATCACTTAAAAGACTGTTATTACTTAAAAGGGCTGTTACCTTTTTGGCTTCTGCCAAGCTGTCTAGCTTTGGTGTTGGAGGTGGAGACCCATCAAAGAAGAGGATATCTTCTCCTTCTGAGAAGCCTGTGCCTAGCCTGGGCCTTTGAGGGGTTGACATTTTTGCAGCTTTGGGAAACTCTGCCCCAGGCATCGGGGAACGGAGCGAGGACTGTCTGGAGGAGGATGGGAGAGCAGGACTGCCGGTTTTACTTGTGTTCTGGAGAAACCTTGTAAGACAAGAATAATCCATTGAAATAGGGACACAAGTCGAAGAGACAGAAAAGTTTGAGAAACAGATAGGAATGGAATTAGCAGATTGATTTTTTGCTAATTGGCCTTTTATTGCTAGAAAAACACATGGCAATTTAGGCCTTCAGGAAGAGTAAAACAAGACTGGTAAGGAACTCGCTGGGTTGCTGAAATCAAGTGACTTGAAAAAGTTACCTGAAGGAGTGAACAACCAATTGCTTTCAGAAGTAAAATCAGAGAGAAGCATCAAATGAAGCTGGGAAGTGGGAACTGAAAGCACTTAGAAAAATGGGCTTCTCTGCAGAAGAGGTAGTTAAGCAGGGGGACTCCTTGTCACAGGAGTCACATAAGTGGTTAGGTTTACACAGCTCATAACGGAGACTGGACGGGTCATGAGAAATAAAGAATCGCTTCAGAGATACTGTAACAGACAGTACCTTTAACTTGGAAAGTCCCTGAAATACACACTGTTGTAGGCTGGAAGAGGATTTTGGGGAAATACCACGATTATGCCTAGTCTTATTATTCTCCTTCAGGTTCTGTTTTGGCTCCTGTTAAGCTTTTTGAAGCTACTTGGGTCCCAGTCTCAGCCAAGGTGGGCCTTATGAGGTTGTTCTTAGGTTTGTTAAGAAGATATGCACAAAACAGTTGGCCAGTCTTAAGATTCATAAGACCCCTGCAAGCCAACAACGAACAGAACCAGGAGTCCTGACCTCAGTTTCCTATTCTAATCAGCCTTTTCCCATCGTGCCTTACAGTTACTGGGCACCGTGCTGGAGCATTTGGTTCTCCACTGAATACTGGGGTATTTCTATTTGAATGAAGTTTTTATAAAAACAGCAAAACACCTCCACAGTTATACTCAGGGCCACAATAACAGAACCCTTCCTGTGAAAGTCAGTATCTATTACCGCCTCTGGATCTCTTCAGATCGCTTTTTTCTGGCCTCCAGCAATTTTTGTTTCTGTTGCCTGAGCAGTGCTGAAGCAGACACAGACTGAAAATTGGCCCCTTGCTTCTTATCAGCATCTGTGAAAGAAAAACAAACCAAAAAACATAAACCACACCAGGATAAAAAGCCACTAATTGCTCAGAAGGAGTTTGAGTGTTTTCAGGAGCGGGTTTTCCTTCAGGCAAAAGGACAATACCTGCTTTGGTCCAGTGTTTGCAGAGGTTTCGTGCTCCAAAGGTTGGCTGTGCCAGCAGTTCCTTGAATTCCTCTGAACACTGTGTGGGTCTCTTTGCTGCACCTGGAGCAGAAGCAGCAGAAATACAACAGATTTGGAGCCAGGAAGGGAAGTAGACCTGGCTTTAGAGATGTAGAGCACTCTAAGTTGAAAGAAACCCCTGCAAGTCACCTGAGGGAGGACTCCCAAAGCAAGGCCAACTTCTACATTATACTTGGTTGCCCAAGGCCTTGAGCACATCATGAAGACACTTCTACCCCTTCAGAAACTTCATCATTCAGTTAGTTCCCCATCAGCCTTGGCTGGTTGTGGTGCTCCCATCATTCCCATTTTTAGAATGATTGAAAGCCCTGAAACCACATCTTATCCCCACAGAATTAAAAGCAGCTAAAAGCTAGAGACAGGACACACACTATGTTGTCTGAAATGGAGGCAATCGAGGCAACTGAACGATGTAAGACTTTTAAGTGGCATCCAGAGCACATAGTTTGAATAATCTGTCATCTGCTCTCCACTGAGCATAAAGAGTACGCAGTATTAAGTGCTTTACAGAAACGAAACGGAGGCAGAGATCAGTGGCATTCCAAAGGTTACGGAAGGAACATGCTTTGAAGATCACAAAAGAAAAGCACTGTAAACAGGCTGAGTACTCCAGAGGTCCCCTGCATTGCAGACCTGACTCTGATTTATACTTAGTATTCCTTGGAAGCTTTCAAGATTGATAGGAATCATTTATTTTACTCAAATAAAATAAATTCTCTGGTTCAAAGTTCTTATAACTTCCAATTCCCATTGATCTGGCAAAGATCTTCTGTCAGTGTCTAAAGACAGAACAGGAGACTTAATTCAGCAGTACTGATAAAAAAAAAGAAGACGCATGGAGCTACACAGTTGCTTGGTTACATTTGCCTTGCAGCTGCGATCTCAAGAGGAAAGAGGAGTTTTGATCAATTGAGAAAGCAGCCTGTAAACGGCTATCTCTATAGAAAACCAATTGCCAGATTCATTCAGTAAGTAGCAGGATCCTGGGACACATCTGCATGTCAAGCTGGAAATATCTGGAGGGTGAAGAGACTACATGGGTAGTTAGGTACCAATTTTCTGCCTGGTTTCCTGGACAATTGCATCAGCTCCTCTCACCACCAGATTGGAGAGGGTGGTTTGAATCTTCCTTTTCGGCACTGTAGCTGCTGCACTAGAAAGAGGAAACAAAACCAGAATGTCAGAGTTCTTCCACGCTTAGAGCAAGGACAGGAGCTTGGACACTACCTCAGTGCTTCAACAAAATTCCAGCCACCCTAGAGGGGGCCTCTCTCCTGTCATCTGCCTGTCTTTGGGAAGGATGTGGATCGAACTCCAAACTCCAGGGCAATATTTAGGATCTCCCATGTCTCCCAGAGTTGAGATATGCATTTCCTATGCATTGAGAGAAAACTAAACGTAGGTAATGGCTAAGATTTGCTCACAGTTAGTTCCAGGGACGGAGAGGCAGCTGAAATTACTTCATCGCTGTGGAGTCAGACCAGTTATCAGAGGGCAGTGGTAAGGGAATAAAAGCTGCATGCAAGCACAGAGCTTGATCCAGCTGTGACTCAAGTCTTTCCACAGCTGTCTTCAGGGGAATTTGGGTGAAGGATCTAGCCCATCCATGCTAGTTATGAGATGCATACTGATCTACTGACCTTGGTCACTTAATAAGACACAGGGTGTACTGCCATCTCTTCATTAACACACGGTGATACCGTATTATTTCAGGCAAGGAAAAGAGGAGGAGGAAATACAGAATACACTGAGTCTGGGATTAAATGCAATGAGCCGTAACAAAATACAGTAAGGGAATGGCACTGAAAAATACTCATCTCAGAGACTTGAATGCTTGGGATCTCATGATAAAGTTCATTTCATCTACTGAAACACAATGCCACCTGGCTTCACAACACAGTATTACTTTAGAGGTAAAAGCATCCCTTATCACGTCTTAGCGCTGGCTGTTACAGTTTTTCTATCAAGTAGCAGCTCTGTTACCCCATGAGGCCAGGAGGATTTACAGGGCATTTATTCCTTTTCGGTGAATGTAGTTAAGGCAAAGGGGTCTTACTAAATAGGCCCCCTTAGAGAGAGCTTCAGGCTCACTTGTATATGGGAGGGAAATTCTGTTCAAAAGCAAGAGGAATAAGTGTTTTAACTTACACTGAGGCTGCATATGCTGCTGAAGAGACACCTCCATAGTAAAACCCATCCTGACACAGCCTCTCCTTCAAACTGGGATTTTTTCGACCAACTTTTTTGGGAATGCGGCCACCTGAGAAGGTGGACTGCAGATCTGCCCGCTTCGAGCTGAGCTTCTTGTACTGGGATTGTATGTGATACTGACAATATTCACAGTCATTCTGAAATGAAATGGGAGAAGCCTGTTGCAGAACACTAGCAATCACAATTTACTCCATTCCTCTCACTTAAGTGCATCCTTCTATGGCTAAACTGAAGTAACACCTTTATTGTAGACTCCAGCATCTGATCCAGTCAGCCAACATATGGCCACGTTCCAGCAAAGAAAAACAAACCCAAAACTGCCCATACTGATCACTGGAAAAAACCCTGTGCATCAAGGACTTCGTCCATTCCAGGAATTTTAAGGTTATTCCTTGGCTCAAGTCAACTGATGTCCCAGCTTGTCTTGCCCAGACTCTGTACTCTTGACTCTGAACTATATGCAACTTTTTTACTGGTATGAACACAAAGGAAAACTAACACTGGAGCAAGATATTTCATGCACTCATCTCAAATTAATTCATCAGTTTTCATCGTCAATCTGAGGGAGTTTGGAACTGAAGTGAGCCTGCCAGTCAGACAGTAGTGCCATAAACACACTCTAACTTTTTACAAAAACCCCCTCCATTCTCATTGATATTCACCTGCCCCAGATTTGTATAACTATGATTATCCCACAGTCAAACAGACAGCTAATTCCTTCATTAGGTTCTTCTGCCAGGCAGCCTCCATCGACAGTTTGTTCCAGGTGGCACTGGAACATCTCACTGACATCAAGAGCCCTGCGCACAGGCACCTCCCGGAGTGGGTCTGCAATCACAGCCTTGCTTCGCTACAAGTACCTTCTGTATTTGTCTTCCTCCCACTCCACACACTTTGAGTTCCTCCCTAGTTCTTCATTCCTTCATTTTCTCTCCTTCTAAGTGCTACCCTACTATCAATAACTCTTCTGACTTAGGGTTCCTTTCAGGTATCATAAAGTCACCATAACCATATGAAGTAACATAGCTCACAAGTCCTTTAAACTAATCCAAGTCAGTCCTGCCCCTAAAAGAAGAATCCCAACACCTTTTCCTCCTCATCTCCAGTACCCCACATTCAGGTATGAATATTCTGGAAGCTTGTGGACACACTGGACCAGCAAACTCATTGGGTTAAAACCATCTCCAAAACCCACAGCAATTCCCAAGAAAAACCTCCTACCGTTTTACCTCAGATGAGTTCTCTAGTGCAGCACGCAGAAGCTTGCAGTGGCACAAAGGAGAGTGAACGGGTGTGGAGATGGTGACAGTCATGGGTCAAGACCATCTGCTTTCACTGCAGCACCAGCTTTGCATTTAGGGAACTACTGTGCTGCTGCTACAGTGCCATCACAGAAGCAGCTCCTCTGGGTTTCATTGCTCAGTTTCTCCACCCATTTTAACTAGTTACAAGTCAGGATCCAGAAACAAGGCAAAGAGTCGGAGCATCAGTACAAAATCAGCAGCCAGATTTTTACCAACAGCTTAAGGGTGTCCTAACTACTGAGATACAGACCAGGTTCACAATCTGTGCACAAGGATCACCGTTTTTCTTCCTGGCTTTGCAGGTGCCCATGTCCAGAGCTTCACCCATGAGGAGGATCTTCTGGGGATGGTCAACAGACAAACACACCTAGGAAGAAATCAGAACATAGAACAGAATGTTAGAATGGTTAGGGTTGGAAGGGACCTCAAAGATCATCCAGCTTCAACCCCCTTGTCACGGGCCTTCAGGATGACTGGATGGGCTTCTCTCTACATGTCACTGATTTGGCTCTGGTCCATTTTGGTAGCTCTGGTATTAACAATGCAGTTTTAAAATGCAGGCCTAGTTTAAGCAAGCCACATGTCCTGTTCAGATTGAGAAAAGGCTCAGTTAAAAAGAAAAAATGAAAAGTTAATTTCTTTCCCACAGAGAGATGAAGGATATTGGATTTCTGTGCTCAGAGCCTCAGGAAACCAAGGACCAGCAAAGGCAGATCTAACTGCGCTGTAAACGATGGTCCTGTACAACCGCTTAGCTCCAATGCCATGATGGCAACACATTCAGCAGGAGATGGGAAGAGGAGATGTGCTGGAAAACTGATGCCTGTGATACAGTAAGATCGTCATCTTCCCATCACCCAAAGATACTCGGACTTGTACGTGTAGGTAAGAAACACTTTGAGAAGTACATTTTAATGCAGTTCTGAATGTGTAAGTTTAGCTGAGAAGAGTCATTCTTAACAGTTAAATACAGCCTGTACATTAAATCTGCTATGGCTTTCTACTCACCAACAGGACTTTCTAGTGCTTGTTCATGTTAATTTAAGCAATTATATAGCATAATAGACAATTAATGAGATTCCTAATTTTTCCATTTGGAGAATTTAAAATGCAAAACAGTACATCACCAGCTACTAGACTGAAATTACCCTTGACGGAAGTCAGTAAAAATGGTTTCCATTCCAATGCAATTAAAAAGATATTAAAAAAAATGATTTATTAGCAAAATGAAGCCACCTTAAATGTTTTCATACATAAAAGTAATTCATCATGTTCTGCATTTATAAGTAATTGATCAAACAAGTGAAGTACTATGTATCAACTTACTATACATAATACATTGTTTGCTTAATAAATCAAACACTGGTCTCAGTCGTGATTTTGGAACCAGGAAACATTTTGCAATTGCATCTCATGCTTAAATTAGAAGCGAGAAATGAGCTTCCCCACCTTTTTCAGCTTTTAGAGACCTCTTGGCTGAAATAGGCATTGCACTGAAGTAGCTGAATAAACTGAAATAAAAATGCACTCCTTACATCTGTGGAAAAGCAAACTGCTACCGAGAGCAGATTAAACACTTGAATAAACTCCGGTTTTAGATGCTTAATAGGACTTCTTGAAGTTCAGTCTTCCACAAGGCCAGGAGCAAATACATATCATGCAGGTGTCTGAATGCAATTCAAACTGTTTAGGCAGGCTGCTGTAATTTCAGCCTTAGCACGTGTTATAAGGCTAAATCTCAAGCAGATATTTATTGAAAATCGATTCAGCTATGGGGTTTTATCTACAGCTGATGGGCAAGTGAAAAACCCTCTCACCTCATCTGAGCCTTCTTTAGGTTTCATAGGATTAGCATTGAGCAGCCCGATGACTGTGCCTTGGTCTGTCTTCCAGTGCTCTTTGTGGACATCACCAAACAAGAAGAGTGAGACACACTGATTGAGATCCCGTAGGTCGTTCAGCCGCCAAATACTGAAGGTTCTGCCCTGGAACAGACATTCCCTTTCCTTTCAGCTCTCAGCAACAGGATGCTGACTGCATCCCCTCTTGTTGTTGCTTTTAAAGTGTTATTCTGATTTCCGCCCCCCCCAGGTTTTCCTGATTTAGAAAAGCCCAGATTGGAAAGTCAGTAGAGGTTAGATGCGGTATCTCCAGCCATGACACACAGCTGGTTTTCAGATTCTTAAAGGCCAAAATGGCACAATAATACCGCTGCCACCAATCTTCCTAATGTTAAAGCTGTACAGCATCCTTGTTTGCAAGCAGAACCAAGGCATATCCAGATCTGTTTCATTAGCGACTTTCTACAGAACATGTACACCATATAGGACAGAAGCGGTTAAAACAAGAGGGCTGACTAGAAAGACTGAGAGTCACAGTTCTTTTTTCCGCACTGGCATTTAACACGTAACAGTGGATGAACAGATTTAGACCGATTTGTGCCATGGCTACATTTCTTACATTACTGTCTGGGACACTATCTGCGTGAGATAAACTAGGGACTTACCCCGAGGACTAAAAGCAACATTTCTGCACAGAACCAGACGAGCCAAGATCTTTAACACAGTAGGTTTTCATTAACTGCATGGTGCTGGCTGATTAATTTGAAGACCTAACTAGTTTCTCTGGAAATGCGACCAGCACTTCACTTGGACTAAGGGATACAACAAATTTACTCACATTATTTGAGCTCTGAGGAGTGACTTTTTTCACTATGACTCCAAACGTTACCCAGTCTATTTCCTCCAGATTTTCTGCAGCAAGTTTGCTCTTCAGCTGGGACAGTCGGATGAGCTTCCGGTTAGCCATTTTCCTGTCCATTTCAGCTGATGAAACCCGGGGTTTTCTAGATCAAGCGAAAGCATGTAAAAAAAGAGAACACATCCACTGGCATTAATGGAGAGAGACAATCAAAACCATTCAGCATTCTGCTGGGGAGGCTACATCCCGCTGCAATGTGCCCTATTTCACCCTGAGTTCACTTGAAACAAAACCCCTCAGGACGCTGCACAGATATTGGAACACTACTTGATCGTGTTGGGTTTTGTCCAGATAGTTGCACTGCAACTTAGCCCCAAGCCTGCACTGACTCTGCTCATTTCTGGAAGGACTGAGTATCATGACTGTCTCAGCAAGCTTTGAAATCCAGAATGGTTTCCGGTGGGGAAGGACACGGTGAGTATTCAGAGACCTCTTGTGGCCACATGGAGTGATGTGCTGGCAGTGGCTGCCAGGGCTTCTCAGTGTGCAGTAAAAACTGCCCAACTAGAGCACAGCTGGGCTTTCCACATGCCCGCTGCTTCCCTCGTCCACGACCCAGGACATCCCAGGGAAGGCAGAGCTAATAAAACAACAACTTTTTTTGTTAGAAAAGAGCAAAGGTGAAATCAGAAATAGAAGCAGGGTACTAAAAGAAAAGTCAATGTTACCTATTCACTGATCAACCAGCCAATGCTGTGGCTTTGTGTTACCTGTCCTAACGACAACTGACTAATCTGACATAGTTAAATGATGTAAATACAGCAAATCAGAAACCTAGTCCTCCACGCAGCGCTTGAGTGACTAGTGTCACAGGACACCGGATGGACTGCATTTTCTCTCCCTTTACTGGAGGGTGATGTCCCCAGACAGAGCTCAGAGCTGGGCTGCTGACCTTAATCTCAGTCCCGAGAAGGTTTCCACAGACACTGGTGCAGCTGCTGCACTGGAGCACGTAGGCATGTGAGGAGTCTTCTCTCTGGTCACCTCACTGGGTGTGTTCCCTGCAGCAGACTTGAGAGGCTGGAACGCCAGGCTGAGGACTTGTCGTGGAGGTGGAGTCTTGTTCTCTTTAGAAGGCAAAAAAAGCAAGGAGAAAAAAAAATATTGATAATGAAAGAAAACTTCTACATAAAAACAACACTAACTTACACCTGACCAGAGATAGGAATCTAATATAACACACTTAAGAAAAAGGTGTAAAACTGTCTTAGTTGTACTGAACTCGTCTCCCAGTCAGCTGGGAACTAACTGACAGCTCTAGATCAGTCACATGTAACTCAAGCAATGAGTTCTGCTTGGTGGGGAGCTTCCCAGAGCAGCTCTCATTTTCCAGGCAAGCTAAACTGTAGGATACACAGATGCAAACTAGACCGCTGTCAGCGTCCAAGTAAACCACAGCAGTACAGAGCATAGCACCCATTGCTAAAAACACAATAATTAACTCTGTAATAAGCTCTGTTCTGCTGTGATCAGACCACTGCTGGTTTACCGACTAGTGCAAAACTGTCCTGCATGTGTCTACACAGCTGCTGTGAACTAGACAGGCTTTCGACAAAAGCCCAGTGTGTTTCAGTGAAAGGCAGACTGAGAACGGTACCTGCTGAGGATGCTTTTGATTTCTGGATTCCTCGCTTGGCTGGAGGTAAAGGATTGCCCAGCTGGGCTGAGAAACATGGTGACTCTTGCAGCTTCTGTACTTTTCTTTCCTTTAAGGGTAGACAGGGAGATTTACCTGGTCAAGGAAACAAAAAATATGAGATCTCACTATCTAGACTCAAACACTAAGAACTGATCCAAACTAAGTAATTCTCTGAATAACATGTGCAAGCCACAGTCCCGCACAGAAACCCTTCAGCTAAGTTGCCAGCGTACGAAATGTGACACCTGGAAAAGCCCCAGTGACTCACAATGACCTAAAACTCCAGGTGTCACTGAAACCACAAAGCTGTGGAAAGAAGGAACATCCCCTTGCTTTTCAATTTTCCCATATAATTTTATTACTACACCCAATGTGCTGCAGCAACAAACATGGCTATATTTTCTGGGTGTACCAACATCTGCCAGTAAGAAGGGACACTTCCAGCAGAAAACCCTGGAGCACTTCAGTCATGAAAGCTGCCCAATGTAGAATCAATCCACTATGCAGATACTAAAACTGCAGCTCACTGATTTCCTCTGTAGCTGCAGGAAACAACACGATATATACACTGGACCACCATTCCTCCTTGCTACTCAGTGCCCATTTTAGAATTATCTGGAGTCTTGCCTATAAATTGCACATCGGTAGGCCACCGAATCATAAACCCATTTAATTAGTCTCATTACCAGGGATTTTCTTCTCAGGGCCTGAACTGGATTGCTGCCCAATAGCAGTCTTTTGCAACTGCTCCTGTAACGTCTTCATCTGTTCTTGCAATTTTCTCAGCTCAGCTAAGAAAGGAAGAAGAAGAAAAAGGATAATAATGAAGACAGTGGGAAGCCACTGCAAACAGGGATTTATGAGACCCCTGGAAGTCTGACAGTTTTACTACATCATAGGAACTCGGAAAACAAAGACTAGAGCCACAATACAGATTTATTTGACCCTACGTAGCTCATAGTGAAGGGACACTTTTTCCTACAGCCTGGAGCTGACTCCTTTCATACAAATATTTTACTTGACCACAGTATGTTCCTTGCCATGTTGCATATATCTTCCCTACTGAACATAATTTAAACAGCTCACGATTGCTCTCCTTAGCAAAAAGAAATGCTTCCAATATAATCAAACATGTGGCCTGGACACAGGGAAGCTGTGGCTAGCTCTGCTTCCAACACTGACTGGTACGGCAGAACTTCCTGCCAGTAAGTCCTGAGGGGAAAGGGAATGCTGTGCTGGTGAAAGATGCCAGGATGACAGCCCTGAAGACTGAAGGAACATTGCTTTTCATCAGACAAGGCACAGGTACAAAGACAACCTCCACTCTCTTGCTCAGCGGAGCTGGTTTAGCCTCCCTGGCTTACTTCAGTCCTCTCTTTCTTTTGGAAAAATAGGTTTGGTCAGCTTGGCCGCTGAGCACTGAAAACTGGACTCAAACTTTCAGGAGGACTTTCTGTATTCCCCCTCTGGGCACCATCCTGAAGTGAGAAGCAGCAGGCCCTACCTTCTGCCCATTCACTCTCTAGAGAAAAGGTAGATATGACAAATCAGATAAAGAAACCTTGCAGTTCTTCGTTGGTTTTTTCTTTTGTCTGACTGGGAACTGAAGCAGGGACAGTTTCTTCTGTCTCCTCCTCTTCCAGCAGGTCATCCACATCTCCAAACAGCGCAGCCAGGTTCTCCTTCTGCTCATCAATCACGCTGTCCTCAGAATTGACATCCTCAGTGTAGGATGCATCATCTTCTGCATCAAAGAGCTCATCATATTCATCTGGTTTTCCTCCCTCATCCTCTGGGGCATCTTCCTCCTCAGGAGAATTCCTCTCCTCAGTTGCCTCGCTTTCTTCCAGCAGGGAGGCCAATAGATCCAAGTCATCATCAGCTAAGGCAAAAATTAAACTCAGCATTATTTCTGCCCAGTTAGAGGAAAGCTACCATGGAATATAATATCCATGATACTCTAATCACAAGGTAACGACAATGGAAACTAAATCTGAGCAGCAACTGGCATTTTAAAAACAGTTATTTCAGTGTTGTCTAAAGGAAGGTAGAACAGCTTCCTGCTGTCTGGTCGGATGGAGATGTGGTTGCAGACACTCTCAGCTTGCAATCTAGGCTGGCTGGCCAGCAGAAAACTTGCAGGCCACTTAGCACTGGCTTTTGCTCCTATGCAGCCACTTGTGCAGTAGCTGCTGTTACAAAGAAAAGCCCTGAGACCTGTAAACATGTAGCCAGGAGCTCTACATGGGAGAAATACCCATGTGGCTTTTGCCAGTAGAAGCTAAAGAGGAAGATGCAAGGCTCTCAGGAAAGCGTATTCTCGTGTACGCTTTGCTTAAAGAAGAGAACACACCAAGGAAACATGGATCAAACGTACAAATAACGGAAAAAAGAAAATCAGGTACAGAGAGAGGAATGGGACAGACAGAGCAGAACTGAAACTCAGAAAAAAGTAAGAAATGTATTTAGCCTTTGCTGCTGAAGAAAACACAAAAGCAGGAAAGGGGCAGAGCAGCCTCACAGAAATGTGACAACAATGAAGGCAAGGGGCAACTTCAAAGGCCTCTTCAGGTTAAGTCAGTGCAACATTATTTCCCTTGCTAAAAGGTTTACCAAGCTTTCTGAACACTTGAACTTATTAAGTAACATTTTGGTCAGAAGGTAACTTTCCTACTGAAAGTGAAAGACTGCTTTCCCTCTTACCATCCATGATTTCACCAGGATTTCTTCAAGAGCTCCTCAAGGGAAAATATTCTCTGTTACGGGGAGAACGACATTGATACTGTTAAAATAGGTACAGCTCAACTAGAAATACATGCAGTGTTCAGGCTCCTTATTTGATGATTTGCAAACCACCGGCTTGTCTTTGCTTACCGATGCAGATGAAAACTCCACTACATTTAAAACCTCCATGCACATTTTCTACGTGTAAAGCTTGACCCATGTTGCACTCACTGCAGCGCAAGGGCATTACTTTTATAAAAAAGCCCATAACAGACACAGATTTTAAGAAATGCCTACTATGTTCTCATAATAACTATTTCTACCTCATCAGTCCTGCGCTATAATTATAATTAGCATTTAACTAAAGCAAATCTTTTGAAATGGATTCAGTCTTTTTGAAAATGGCAGAAGGCAGTGGGGGTTTGCAGTCTGCTCACAAGACAGTTATTATTAAGAACATACACTACGTTTCTCACAGCCTCTCCATTTCGCGGACACATGCCCACGAAATACAAACAGCACAGGCAGACATAAATGGCCAAGGTGAGACTGGATACGAAGAGAGATCCACTGGGGATGGATCAAACCCAAACTCTAACTCTGTGCCTACAGGTCTTCCCACTGCAAAGACTTTTATTTCGCTCATAAACTCCACCTTGAGTAGTTCTCTCATTTCTCTTGCTCCAGAATATTAATTTTCAGCAAAGAACGAAACAAACTCAGGAGCATACAGGAGCAGGTGTGGTTCGGGACCACCACACAGCTCCGGCCTCCCGCGGTCCTGTGCTGGCCCTGGTGACCCAGGGACCCACCCCGCAGCCAGGCGGGCCCTGCTGGGGCGCACCCCGGCGGGTCACCCCGGATCTCCCCCTGCCTCCCTCCTGACAGCCAGCCGCGGGCTCCCGAGGCCCAAGGAGCTCTGCTGTGCGGTGCCCGCCGCCTCTCCCTGCCCGAAGGCCACAGCAGCCGCGGGATCCCCATGCCTGCCCTCAGAGGATCCCCGATCCTCCTCCTCCTCCCAAGGACCGTCCTCCCCCTCACGGCTCCCCTCCCCGCTCGGCCGTCCCCCCACTCAGAGAACCCCCGACCTCCTCCAGAGCTTCCCTGTGGATCCCCGACCCCACACCCCAGCCTCCCGCCCCACGTATCGCTTTCTGGGCCCCCGGGTCCCCCACAGCCCCGGGGCCCCCGGCCCTCCCCTCACACAACCCCACTCACCCCCGGCCGCGCGCTGCCCAGCACCCGCCAAAACTCCAACTC
>VWZZ01004958.1:0-43952 GCA_013399095.1 Psophia crepitans | reverse complement strand
TCCCTTTTTTGAAAAAATTTTAACCCATTTTTTAACCCAACCATCAGTTTTTTGAGTAGGGTTTATTCTGAACCCTTTCTTTTTATCCCAGAAGGCGAATATTAACTGAAAGCAAAAACCTTTTTAAGATGCATTACAAGAGCTGGGGACAGAGGTGGAGAAATTAAGTACTCATGGTTTTTCTTCCTTCCAACATTGTTGAGACCCTGAAGACAAAACATATATGCTTGAATGAAGTAGAAGTCTGTCATTTAATGTGATCCAAATAAGCAGCAGTGGTCATTTGTATACTTAATAATTGATATCTGAGCCTAAGTGAGACTAGAAAATTCAGGCTTTGTGACTGTTAATTTCTATGAATTTCAATTTTCCTGTATAACTTCTAACTGTACAGTGCAGAGTCATAGACTTAAGTGGAAATGATGTTTTGGATTTTCCTTCTACCTCTATGTTTCATCACTTTTGCTTTTGATTTCCCTTCCCGACCCCCTTTTTTTTTTTAAATTTTCCTTTACGCTTTGCTAAAAGGAACATGATGGAAATAGAAGTAAATCACTGTAGTATTTCTGAACTACAAATGTATGGTACTTGCTGCACGTCTGTGGAGCCACAACAGTTAATGATCAAGCTGAATATTATCTTTAACATGTTAAGCATTAACATCTTCAGGGAAAGAAGGTAGATCCATTGTTTGTTATACCAGGATAAATTCATCTCTAATGGAGATCGTGGTTCCTATTGAACTGTTAATGTTGCAATACAGTGGAGTTTCTTTGGGGGACATGTATCCAAGTACTGGTAATAATCTGATCTTAACTCAGAATATGTGATGAGATCAGAGATAGCATCACTTACTTGTGTATTTGTGTAACAGCCAACTCTGCTTGAAGTTTGTACATTCAGTAAACTGGTGCTAATAGTCTCCCAGAAGAAGAGCTTTTTTAAGACTGTACTTAGAAAAAGAGGTGCCCCTAATTAACATTTCTTAGGTTGATGGGGAAAAAGTATGGTGAAAACTATCACTAGCATGTATAAGCACTAAAATAATCTTAAACTTCAAGCAGTTTTCTTTAGATTAACATTTTTATTCTAGACTGAGATTAATCCAGCATTTAATGATTAGCCGTGTAATGGTCCTTGCCTAGAAATATTCAAATTGATATCCTAAGGAATTAATTTATGCCTTGTTTCTAGTGGCAGAAGTCATGAATTGTTTATACGTGTCCCTTGGCCCACTGCCAGCCTGTCTAGTAATGGGGAGACTCAATCTGACTAGCAAGTAATGTAGCTGGCTTCGTAATCGGACTGAACAAAAGAAATCCCGTCCCCTATGTATGCATCCTCATGAGTTCATGAGAACAAGGAGGATATTTCAAGGCCTTTTTTTTTTTCCTTTTGCCGTCCTTTCTCTCACAGTCCAGACAACTTACTAGCAGTCCATCAATAAGAGATTCTCCAGCAGGTTTGGAAGACAATTGTGTGTAAAATGAAACAATCAACCTGATCTTCTGTGCTTCCAGGCTGGGTGTGATAGTAGGGCTTAGAGTGGGTAAGTGTTTCCTTGGTTATCTCAGGGAGCTGTGCAGCATTGTACCCTCCACCCTTCTACGTGGCATTACCAGTAGCCCCTGTTTGAAGCTGGACTGAGTAAACTGGTGTTATTTAGCCCAATCTCACTAACAAATCTGATTATTAAAGTGTTCTGAAACTCTGTGCTGCAGGCTTCTGCACTGAAATGGCTGCGTGGTGGAAGGGGAGGAGGATGTGGCAGCAAGCAAATGACAGACTCAACTGTAGATCAATGTGGTGATTGTATCAATTTCAGATTCTCTACTAACAATAGGTGTCTGATTGGATACCACTGACTTTATTGGGAAGTAGATGGGATATAATACACCTTCCAGTGCATTAGTTGTTTCTGCTGATTGGATGAAGGATAAATTTCACATGGAGGACAGTTTGAGTCCCATCATTCTCACAATTACATTGAACACCAGCTAAAAGTGTCCTGTTGCTGCTGCACTTTACAGCAGCAAATTAGAAGGATTTTCCTAATGCGTTTCCTCACCATAGTCTGTGCAGCATCGTTCTTCAATAAACTGAGATCTGGGTCAAAACGTCTCACTGGTCTTAATTTCAATAATTCCATTTAAAGGGTAATCACTTTCTCTAGAAAAGGAAAAGGACAATAGAAAGAATAAACAGAACAGTGGGACTCATGGAAATGGAACAAATAAATTGAATGTTAAGAAGCTTTTATTACAGTAAATCTTGTTTTATTCCAAAAAGCAGCAATGTAAATTATGTAGTGAAAATAGTCATAAAACAAATCATCACCCTCTTAATCCCATAATCCCACCCCTCATATGAATTTTAACAGTACCAGGTTATCTGGACCACCTCCCTCTATTTGAACCACCGACTTCACTCTATGCAGAAACCAGTGGGTGAGATTTCCCATTACTGTTTTGAAGATTTAGCTCTGTAAAATGTTGAAGTCTCTTCTAGTGATCGAGTAAAGGAAAGGAGCAGGGTGGGTGGGAAGACAAAGTGGGAAATCTCATAGTTTGCTGAAGAACATGTTATTTATCTTCCACGGACTTAAAGCTCTGCAAATTAGCACTACTGGCTCCAGGCCAGACTGCACAGTACCTTTTAGAGTCACACCCTAAGACCCCAGTTCATCAAGGTACCTAAGCATTTGTCTGATGTTCAGTGTGTGAGGAATACAAGTTAAATTGGAGTTTAATTATGTGATTAACTCAATTTATTTAACATTCTAAGCAAAGCATATAAACAGACCATGTAAATAAAGGGTGGAAGAGTTACTTTCAAGAGTAATTCAATAGCTGTTAAATATTTTCTATATGGTTCATGAATTGTGTGGCCTCATGTATTTACCTTTTAATTGTTCGAGACTATTGGGATTCTAAAAACAAACAATTGAAAACTAATCTGATCTAAGGAGCTTTCCGAGGAACATTTTTATCATTTATCAAGCCCCCTTTGCTCTGTTAGACTTCACCAAATGACAAGGCTATTTTCAAGCCGTAAACCCTCATGCCCCATGCAGTTATGGCATGCAACCAAAGAAGTCTGGAGGAGAAAATGAAGTCATAATTAACAACAGCTGCTCACGCCTAGCATTTCCAAATAACATCTGAAGATTTTATTTTCTCCCCCCCCCCCAAATCCAGAATCAACTGAGACCCTAATAATTTATCTTCAGGGTAAAAAGAGGAAGCCTCACACCAGTCTCTGGGGGTCTCTTTGTTGTCCAAGCTGTGCAGAAACCTCTCATCACAGTCTGTTTGATAGAGGTTTCACTGCTATTTACTTGTTACATTCAGTTACCAAAATCAAAGCAAAATGACAGTTATTTCCTTTACTCACATATTGTTATTAGTTTGGTGCAAGGTTTTGTCATCAAAGCACATGGGAGTGTTCTGTCCTTTGGAGGCTAATATTAAAATATAGAATGGAATGATCATGTTTTATTGGCTTAGCCTTTCCCTGCACTGCTTATAAAAACAGACAGTGCTTTAAAATGTCTCACTAATGCTCATTTTCCTGAGGGTGGAGTTGACCTCAAGTAGTTTACAACTTGGCTGTTAGTTAAGACTAATTAACTTTGACTTTGTTGTTAGAATAGCCTAATCTGCAGTTTCATCTCAAAGAAGTCAAAGAAATAGTACATTCAAATGAAACAATGGAAATAGTGAGTGTTTATATGTTGGCTATATAAGGAGTCTTTTCCTCTACAGCCTCTGTCTCTATCTTCCTAAAAATGTTTGTGGTTTCACGCACTTTTACAATTCTTTTTAACCTGGTCCAGAACTCTTCCACACTCTTTGTAATTTGCACTCCTTATCTAACTGTTTACAGTTCCTGTGAGTAAGTAATACAATTTCATTTTTAAGCAGCCTGAATCATAGGAAATAGTTATTTTTCTTAAAACAGTACAGCTTAATGATTCTAAACAAAAAGCATTTTGCTAAGGACTAAATTTTCAATACTTTTTTATTGTATCATTAATCCTTGACGTAGTCTTTCTGTAAGGCCTCCCTTATAACATTATCTCTTTGTAAGAGTAGCCAAAATTTACTTGTGGAAAAGTTGATCTTAATTTAATACAGAGGAACAGGGAGTCTTATGTTTTAATTATGCTAAAATTACAAAAGTGACCTTATCTCACCACTTTTACAGAGGAATAATTTGCATTAGACATTAAGTTTTGAGTAAACAAGTCTTTAATAGCAAAAATAACATAGGCTGAGTTTGTATAATAGCCATGAAAGTAGTCTTAATGTAATGTTCAGCTTTAATATATCAATTAGATCAATACGTTAAGCATTTCTTTAACTTAAGTAAAAGTTAAATAATTCACTTTTAGAGAAATAGTGGCAATAAAGTCTAAATTGCTCTCTTTAAATTTTTTTTATTTAAATTTGCATCTTTAAAATTAACATAAAGTGAAAAACAATTTAGGAACTTATTGCCATGACATTAGTATTCTGAATTAATTCTTTTTCTTTATTGTAGTGGAAACCAAAAGAAGAGAAACTTCTAAAGTTCTGTATTTACATCCAGATCCCACAAAGATTTCGAGACAAAATGACTACCATTCTAAAATACAAATAATACATTCACGGATCTTGAAACTGTCAATCATAATGTCATATTTTATTAACATAGCATTAAATAGTACTAAAAAAGTATTAAAGTAATTTTATTAATGCTATTTTATTAAATCTTGGGCCAGACTAAAACCACAAACTACACAGACCGTAAACGAAGCTGTAACAATGTGGTCTAGCAAACCTCCCTCACTGAGTGAATCACTTTTGCAAGCTTTACCATCTGATGAACGCTACCACAGTACCCAAAAAACAACACAGGAGAAATCAGATATAACTTCAGCCTCACGATGGCCTGATCACTGTCCTCAAACTTGTTGAATTGTGCGTAAGCCTTTCATCCAAGAAACTCTCTTCCTGCACAAGCACTGATGCTCCAACTTTTCCTTTTTCTGCCCAGCTGCTGCGGCTGTTGCAGTTTAGTGTCCCTGGGATCTCTATTTCTGCTCAGCTGAGGCTAAGTGCATGCTGTAATGTCTTTGTGCATATCTGTGAAGTAGAAGCATATACTTTCTGACCCTGAAGAAAGCAGAGCAAATGTAATGCCAGCAGTGGGGTGAGAGCTATGTACAATCAGGCAAATATGCTCAAGCCACACTGGTTGCTTCTCTGCCATTACCAGGGAGCTAAAAGAGGAGGTCTGTGAAGGAGTGGCTGGCCGTGGCTCTCCTTGTTGCCCCTAGGTTGCTGATGCTGCGGTGACATTGCTTTGACGCAGTTCACAGGGGCACTGCTTGTGCTGCTCTGAGCTGCCGCTATCCCCAGCCTGACTGGGAGAGGTGGTCTCTTCCCTGTGCACTCCCGGAGGCAGGCAGAGATAAATGAGTTTCAGTTTGTTGTGCAGGCTGAAGAAAATGCTTTGGCTTAGCCTCTCCTTTGAGAAGGAAATTCACTCTGGTTCATCTGATGGATATCAAGCAAATCCTAAGACTTTGACCTGTGACATAAATGGGATTTTAGTGTACAGGACAAGATGCTTGCCAAACACTTTTGCATAAATCTGCATAGAAATTTTTTGCAGTAGTGCATTCCATGCAAGATTTTTGATCAATGCATGCTATTCCTTAATACCTTTGCCTACTTGGAGGGTGTTTAAGCTTACCTAATTTACCACTCTTGTGTTTTAATTTTTCAGTTTGTCTTATTGTCTGCTTTTGTGTTTTCTTGACAGTGTGCCTGCAGGAAATATTTCATTGTTGCATGCATTTTGACATCCCCAGCAATCTGTTATACTAACAGTCAGCAGCTGGAAGTCCCCATGAACTAATTTTTTTTTCTCATCCCTGTTCTTCGTGTATTCTTTTCTGCTTGAAACACATTTCTGAGCGAGTATGGTTGGGCAGTCAGTAACAGAAGGTGCAATTCCTGCTCTCCCAAAACAAATTCTCATTTAAACCACTGAAACCGTGTAGATCTGTTGAATTTTATGGAGTTATTTATTTCTTTTTTTGGTTTTTGTTTTTTTTTTTTTAAGTGGAACAATACAGAACTTCCAGTATAGTAAATGCAATAGGAAAGGGTGTTGCATGGAAAGGTCTCTCTTTTTGTGCTCTTTCAGCCTCCTATTTACACAGTCGTAACCATGTTTTACAGAAAGGCACTAACCTCCTTTCCAGTGAGGACACATAGACTTGACAAAGAGGATATATGTGGTTGTTCCAATTGCTCAAGAAAGTATAGTGGCAGCATGTTTCCTATCCAAATGAACAGAGATAAGTACCCCTTACCAAAACTCAGGGAGACCGAGGGCCGTCACAGGAATCTCTAATTGAGGTATTGCAAGGTTAAATAAATAAATAGAAGTACTGTGATGTGATGTGATGTGATTCAAGGAAACAGATTCAGGGAATGTACCTTTGAGAGGCAAATATTACACACTGCATTTGCGATTCTCTTTTTTCTCTTTTCAAGAACAAAGTACTGACTTACAGTTGTTAGGTAACTCATTATCCTACTGGATTTTTAGATGCTCTATTCTAGATTTCGACTTGAGAATGAGATATATAATCTATTATACCTGGGTATTTCAGTCTTTCTAGGCACCAGAGTAGTCTGGATATAACCCTAGTTTTAACCACTGAAGTCGTTTCACCTTCTGATTACTGTATTTCAGGGAAAAAAAAAAATTGCTTTTCTGAGATAGCCTCTAGGCTGGATCTGCATTGCAGAGAGGAAACTAGAACTGTTTGCATATGTTTAATGTGCAAGTGATATAGAAGAAGAATTGCAGAATCCTATTTGCTAAATATACCTTCAAGTTTGCTGAATAGACTAAAGCTGTTTCTGCCACCATGCTAACTTTCTGCTGAATATGTGAAAAGGGTACCTGCTCGTTAGTCCTGAATGAAAGTCAGAGAAAGGAGGCCAACTGTCTGCCAGCAGCATAGAATAAAGCTTTTCAGTTTAGTACTTTCATGTGTCCGACTTTCAGTGAGCCAGCAAATTTTGCTTGTTATTTTGACATTATTTTAGCAAAGCACTCAGAAATAGTTGTGACACATGACAGTGAGGAAATCTTAGTGACCATCTGCCAAAATAGTCTTATACAGCAAGAGATAAGTGTCTTCCAAAATTTCATTATTTACTGAGTTCTTAATGATTCACTGTGATACTCCTAGAAATGCACACTGTGGGAGCCTCATAGAATACAGTAACTGGGAAAAAGCTTAGTTAAGATGCATCATCTGCAGCACTTTGGCAGGGAGAGGAATTTATTTCAAAGTCTTGGTAGTTTTTGTTTTTTCGAGAGGCACTGTTTGCTGATGTGGAGCAAGTATTCCACTTCCATTATTTTTTTTCATATCAGCTCTAGAAGATAACTATAAATTAAAATTTCCTAATATTTTTTTCCTCTGAACCTATTTAAAAACAGAAAGTTCCTATCTGACAGAAAGATCCAATCCTCTGAATATTCTCTCCTTTTGCATTTTAGAAATTTTTTTTTCATCCAAGGGTATGAATTACACTTAGGGATGGTAAGCATTGCACACAAATCATCCATTGATGTGACAATGATGTTTTTCATTAGCCATGAAAGAGAACAACAACTCACAACTGTGCATGCAGGTTACGGTCTAGTCCACACTAGAGGCAGAAAGAGCAATATACTCTTGAATATCACCTATTTAAAATGTTTAATTCCTTTTTGGTGTACATGTAACTTGAAGTTGACAGTGGTCCTCCATCCCGGCATGAGTGTCCTGCATTATATTATCTGTGTTACAGTCAAGTGCGGTAGGGTACAGCTGTATGGGTTGCTATCCTCTGAGACCTTTCTAGAAACAAGGTGTGTATCTCTTGAGCTTACCCTACTGACCAAATTTTTAAAGAAACAAACACTGTACATGCCAAGAGTTCTTTGTGTAGGCAAGTTTATTGATCCATTGATTGGTGAAACCCACTCTGAGGAACAGCTGTGTGAGACCACTGTAGCAGGTCCAGAAGCAGAAAATAGTCCCAAGTCTGTGTTTGGTAATGAACTTTTTATAAAGACATCACTTAAAATTCTCACTGACTGCAGAATTTGGCTTTAGCTTAGAAATATTTTTGAAAGAAAGTAGTCTGTCCCAGGGCTGCACAATTTTGCCTGTGACATGTTACCAGACCGCATATCTCTCTCATGTGAAAAATGGCAAAATTAAACAAGTAGAAAGAGAACTCAAAAGCATGTTGCTAAGGTGGCAAAGGAGAAAATCTGATTGATTAAATCCTAATCACAGTGGACTTGGGGAGGCTTTTTAACTGATTTCATTAAGCTTTAGGATTTCTCAGAGTCTACGAATCAGACTTAAGATTACAGGGAGAGAGAGTAAGGGCTTTGAGACAAGTGGCTCTGTGTTGGTCTGTGGTGATACAGCATCACAGAGCAGCAGTGAAGCTACTAAACATCAAAGGTACTAAAAAAGCAACTATATGATATCTCTTCATAAACTTGCTTAAGGGAGATACTGCGCACACTAATTAAATTAATTTAAATATATATAACAAGTTGTCTACATGAACATGGTAAGTGTTACTGGTACTGACTTCTTCAAGACCTGCAGACACATCTTTTTGTTTGCTTATTGTCAAGATACACATAATTTTGTAAAGTTTTTTATGCAGACAGGGATGCAGGTGTGGACAGGCAAATTATCACCAGTGATATAGAAGTTGTTGTATGATGTTGTGATTCAAATAAATTGAAAGCTAATGTTTGACCTTCCTTTTAGGGAAACCTTGAAAATTAAGAACAATGATGACTACCACATGTGTAGCCTTGCATCGCTGCCCCTTCTCTTTAGATGAACATTCTTGACTTTTGTCCTCAGACTCTCACTTGTCAGAGAATTTCAGTTCAAACTTTTAGAGAAGGATCTGTGTACAACAGCCTACTTATGCTAAGTGTTTCTTTCTGCACCTACTGGAGAGTTGCATTTCTTTTTTTCTAATTAGAGAGCTGTGTCAGTACTGTAAAGTGGCCAACAAACTCCTCTAAAAACAAATGAAAAAGTAATTTGGAAAATTAAATTTAACATGAATTTTGGTGCAGAAAAAAATTTGTCTGAATTTTGGATGAGACAAATGGAAAGTCTGAATAAGGTTTACTAACAGTCTTCGGTGTAAGATGTAAAGAGCATCCAATAAGTGTAACAGAAGGTAGGCTCAGAACAAACTATTCTGTTTTTTTTCATGCAGTGTAATGGGACTCCTTACTTACGGTTCTTATGGATGTTAAAATTCTATGTAGTTTCAGAGGAATGTAGGAGGGGTGATGGACAAGCAATGGAAGACAATGTTGTGGAAAGGTTGTAACACCCAACTGTATTCATAAGCCACTTGCGTCTGAAAGATGCTTAGGCACGATATCATGTATATTTGCACTCTTACATTCTTTCCAAGGTATCTCGTGGCAAAGGCTGCTGGCTTAGATGGTCATTATTGTCATGTTTTATAACATATTCAGTATGATTAGGAAAATGCAAGTTAAGATTTACCTTATCATGCATATGAAGCATACGCAGCTAGACCTTTTTAAAAACAAACAAGTAAAAACCCTGTATCCTGAATACTGCCAAAGGTTCCCTCATCACATTTCGTCTTTAGTAGAAATTAAACCATGAGAGTGTGTGTGGGGGTGTGTGTGTGTATATATATACTTCATTTGATCCCATATTATTTTTCTGGAAGGGAAATAATATTGGCTAGTTTTTATATAAGATTCTTCTTTCTTTCTGGGAAACAAAGGATAGGGCTTGGAATTTTCCTTGAAAGGGTGCAATGCTACCTCCCCAGCACTGTTATTTCATAACTTGAGTAGTTCTCCTCAAATGCATATGGAGTTGAAATGCCTCCAGGGAGTGGTCTAATCCACTTTAGATATTCACCTAATTCGGTACAAAGAGTCAGCCGGTACTTTTAGATACCAACGATATGCTCAGAGTCCAGCACAAGAAGCTTTCTACTCGGCATGCATCTGGTGATGCAAACAGCATGGCTGAGCCCAGAGTGCCCAGCGCAGAGGTAGAGAGGGCAGCACAAGAACAGCACAGTTCTTCAGCAGGTCAGGAGGCATTTAAAAGGGAACAATCTCCTTTCCCTTTCCCCATCTCTCTGCACTTTAGAGTTAGGTACTGCAGTTACATACGCCGTGTTGTGGAGGTAGAAGAAAAGCAGGCAATAGCATTTGCATCCTGGTGAGGACTCTCAGGTGGACAGGTAGGCACCACAGCATTTGGCATGGCTTAGATGTCTGCTTAGCCGTATGTTTGCAGTGCTCTCCTCTGTTGCTGCAAGGTTTGGGATCAGAATCGTCTGTATATATTTAGGGATTTATTTTTTGTATATGTGACTCCTTCCATAAGACAGTTAACTAATGTGATTGGAACAATTTTCAATTTAGATTTACACTGTAACTTCTTAAAACTGATAAAATGAAGAAACCCTGGACAACATTTAGTGGTATTCATTCTTATGTTTAAAGTCATAGAATTACTCCTCATATGGAAACACAGCTATTAACCAAGTCTTACATTTATGCATTCATGTTTTCAATGTGTTTGCCTCCTGAGAACGTTAAAAGTACACGATTCACCAGCAAAGGACAATACTATTTCTTTAAGAAGAAATACCAAATATTTTGCTCATACTGTGTTTTCATTATGAAATTGTTAAGCTTTATCTTTTAAAAAATGACACCTGCGTTTTGAAGCAAAAATGAGCCTCAGCAGTAGCCTGATACATGCGATGCATTTCAGAAAGAAAATGTGAGGGCTGCATGAAGAGCATCTCTTCAAGCCCCACTCTTCCAGAAACCTTGGCTCCCTCACATCCTACTTGTACAAACCGTTGTGGAGCAGGTTTCTGCTTTAACTTTCCTGACCAACCGTGATGTCAGCAGGACCTTCCCATGGCCCTGCAAAACACTGGACAGTCCTCCAACACCTGATCTACTGTCAGAGGCCATTGCTTTTGAAAGTCATTCCTCTGGATAGCCCTTACTTTATGTAAAAGGCTCTAATGGAAGAACAGCTCTTTGGCATAGAAAGATTTCTGTGTTTTCTGGACATCCAGCGTACAAGATATGAGAAAGCAGCAGCAGAAATTCATCATGCTCTTGGATACCACGAAATACAAATGGAACAGTTTTAAATATTTCTGAATCCAAAGGAACTCAACCTTTGTGACATAACTTTCCACATATGTTTCCAGATACTAATTCTGATGGTATGATTCCTTGTTTTATTGAAATATCTAATAACCAGTCTCATTGCAGTTCAGTTTAATGAAGTTCCTGAAGGACACATAAAAACTCTGACAAATGGAAAAACATGAGTTCTTCTTCAAATATGTCTGCCAGTGTATAAACCAGTAACCCATAAGAAATCAAAAGCTTTCCCTGCCTTTTTCTAGGAGATGCTTCACAGGTCATGCACTACCGTTAAGTGTCTGACATAGAAGGTGGTGTGCCTGCCATGATTTTGATAGAGATTTTTCTTGAGAAATGCAGCCATTGTTTGATTGCCATGTTCTAGGGCTCTTCACTCTTTATTTCTGAGACTGGAGAAGTCCTTTATTTCTTTAAAGACTGACTACAGGGGCCCCCTCCACTCTTCTGCATGTATGAAGAACTTGTCATCCTGTCCATCCAATTGATCTTTTTCTAGCTGCAGGTGACAAAATCCCAGACTATTCAAGGATATTTGTGTCATGGTCACATTTGACAAGAAATGAGGATAGAAAGTCAGTGAAGTACTCCAGCAATCAGAGGTCTTCACAGCTTGCAGACAGAAAACTCTCTGCTAAAGTGATGGCAGGTGTTCAAAGATCAAACTGGAGGCATCACAAACACGCATGCTCAAGCAGCAGCAGCTATCTCACAGAGTTGAAAGATCAAGCAGAGGAAAGCAAAGGCAGCTCTCCAGCTGTAAAGAGGCATTCATCAGACAAATGCCTTGGTCACCCAAATGAACTCCGTGACTGGGAGGGGGTTAAACATAGCTTTTATAAGATGTAGACATACAGACACCTTCCATGAGGACTGGAAGACGGAGTCTTTTAGTATTTTTAGCATGTTTGTAATGCTCTCCTTCCACATTTCAAGTAGTAATAGCAGAAATACCACTCTGAGGCAATGGCAGGTCAAAATATTAGCACCTTTCTTGTTCACATGAGTATTTCTTCCTGATGGCTCTTTACCTTATTCCTCCGCAGACGTTACTGATGCCCTTCTCTCCTTTCTATTCTTTAAAGAACACCTTGCTTATATTTCAGGTCTTTTCTCAAGACTTAGGTGTTTCATCTGCTGCTTGTAATTGTATTTGTGAATTTTCTTGTAGCAAGTAGTATCACAGTTTAAATATGAGTTTGGTAAAGCACTTGTGCAGAGGGAGATGGCTTAGAGTATTAATTTTTATTTGTATGTTAACCTTGATTCATGTCAATAGCTACAGCACTGAAAATATCATAATCTCTGTAGTGAATTTACAGTATCTTACAATAAAATATCCCATAAAATTTATTTAGGAGGTTGTTTAGTACCGCCTTTAGTTAATGAACAGAGCATAGTGCAGATGATAGTTATCATATCTGTTTGGTCTTTACAAACCCAGAAAAATTTTAACTTCTTTAAATGTGAAGAATAGAAATCTGTCTGGGGTTCATGCATAAAGTTGAGATTCGTTGTTTCCATTTTCTGCAGTAAGTCTATTTGGGCCGTTTTGGGGTTTGGTTTCTCCGAATTTTACTTCCAGATATGCAGTTGTGAGGGAGGAATACAAGTTTTGTGCCATGACTAAATTTTTTTTCCAGAACAATTTTCAAGGATTCTCAAATTACTATAGTTTGTGGAAGATAGAATCTAGAATATTTAAATTTAGCCAACAATAAGCCTGAAAATTATGTTAGATAAAATTTTGTGGGTAGACAACTAGGTAGGTAAATATTGAATTAAATGCAGAGGGTAGAGTTTAATGGATTGTACTCTACCTGAAAACTGTTAGCAAGTGGAGAACCACGGCTCTGTCCTGGGATCTATCCCATTTAACAACTTTTTCCACAGCCAGGAGGAGGTAAGGGAATGTTTTGTCCTCAGACTGACAGGTGACACAAAAGTGAGAGGACCAGCCAACATGCTGGAGAGCAGGGCTGCCATCCAGAGGGAGCTGGGCATGCTGGAGGAATGGGCCTTGTGTAGCTCATTCAAGAGAAATGTCAAGCTCTGCCCCTGAGAAGGGAGAGCCCTAGGCAACAATGCAGGCCAGACACTGCCTGCTTGGGCAGCAGATCTGCAGGAAAGTCTGTGGGGCCCTGGGGGACAGTGACCTGCACAAGGGCCACCCTGGGGCTGGCAGCAGTGAGAACCAACAGTATCCATCACTGTCACAGTAGGAGAACAGCCAGGAGATGGAGGGATGCAAGGATCCCTCTTGACTCTACACATCTTAAACCACACATAGATACTGCATCTTCTGGTTTAGGCTCCCCAGTCCAGGAGAGACATTGACGAAATGGTGCAAGCCCAGTGGAGGCCTACTAGGATACTCAGGGACTGAAGGATATGCCCTCTGAGGGGACTCTGAGTGATGGAGCTGCTTCTGCTTGGAGAAGGGAAGGCTTTGGGTGCACCTCAGAGCAGCTTTCATCTACCCAGGACCTACACATAGGGCAGATGAAACCAGGCTCTTGGCAGCCCGATGGTAGCATGAGAGACAGTGGGCATATATTGAAACAAGATTACGTTCAGGCTGGAGATATGGGGAAATCTTTTTCACAATGGGGGCAGTCCAGAGTGGAGAAGGTTGCCCAGAGAGGCTGTGTGGTCTGCATCCTCAGAGGTTTTCAAGACTAGGTTTGAGAATCACAGAATCATAGAATCACAAGGGTTGGAAGGGACCTCGAAAGATCATCTAGTCCAACCCCCCCTGCCAAGGCAGGGCCACCTAGAGCACATCACTCAGGAACACGTCCAGTCGGGTTTTGAATGTCTCCAGAGAAGGAGACTCCACAACCTCTCTGGGCAGCCTGTTCCAGTGCTCTGTCACCCTCACGGTGAAAAAGTTTTTCCTTACATTAACCCGGAACATCCTATGCTCCAATTTGCACCCGTTACCCCTTGTCCAATCACTTAGTGAGGCCAAGAAGAGCCTGGCTCCATCTTCCCGACACTCACCCTTAACATATTTATAAACATTGATGAGGTCACCCCTCAGCCTCCTCTTCTCCAAGCTAAAGAGACCCAGCTCCCTCAGCCTTTCCTCATAAGGGAGATGTTCCACTCCCTTGATCATCTTAGTGGCTCTGCGCTGGACTCTCTCTAGCAGTTCCCTGTCCTTCTTAAGCTGAGGGGCCCAGAACTGGACGCAATACTCCAGATGCGGCCTCACCAATGCAGAATAGAGGGGGAGGAGGACCTCCCTCGACCTACTGACCACAGCCCTTCTAATGCACCCCAGGATGCCATTGGCCTTCCTGGCCACCAGGGCACATTGCCGGCTCATGGTCATCCCCCCGTCCACCAGGACCCCCAGGTCCCTTTCCCCTACACTGCTCTCCAGCAGGTCAGTCCTCAACCTGTACTGGCACATGGGATTCTTCTTTCCCAGGTGCAAGACGTTACACTTGTCCTTGTTAAATCTCATCAAGTTCCTCCCTGCCCCGCTCTCCAGCCTATCTAGGTCCCGCTGAATGGCAGCACATCCCTCTGGTGTGTCAGCCACTCCTCCCAGTTTAGTGTCATCAGCAGACTTGCTGAGGGTACACTCCGTTCCCTCATCAAGGTCGCTGATGAAGATATTGAATAGTACTGGACCCAGCACCGACCCCTGAGGGACTCCACTAGTCACAGGCCTCCAACTAGATTTGTCCCCATTTACCACAACTCTCTGACATCTGCCCTCCAGCCAGCGCACAATCCACCTCACTAACCTGATCATCCAGGCCACACCTCCTCAGCTTGCCTGCAAGGATGCCATGGGAGACGGTGTCAAATGCCTTGCTGAGGTCAAGATAGACCACATCTACCGCCCATCATCCATCCACCTCCGAGCCACGTTGTCTGACCTCAGTGATGGTGTTCTCAGTAGATGGTTGGTTGGAGACCTCTTGACATCCTTTCCAACTTGAGTTATTCCATGTTAGAAGGAGAATAGTGCAATTCCTCCTCCCACATGAAGCAGTAATGTAAGGATTGAAGCAGAAGGAACTGTTCTACACGGCAGATTCAACACTTCATTAACAGCCAAGACAGAGCTTGCACATCAGTCCTCTTCTGTGAATACCAAGACAAGACAGAAAGTTCCACAATTGTACTTGCTGGTTCAGTCTAATTCCCTGGACAGTTTGAAAATTTAGTGCATTTTCTAAAGGAGAACTTTGCATGTATGAGTGCTCGGTGATGCTTCAGGCTACACTGGCATTTCTAAAGCATTGTTTTTGTGAAAAAATACAATTAGGTGATGGACCAAGGTCTGTTAAATGACTGATATTTGTATTCAGTATATGTGTAAATAATGTAATACAGAATACTATAAAGTTAGTGCCATGAGACTTTGTATGCATATCAGACTGGTATGAAAGAGTAATACTTAGGGAAAAACAAATGCGTAAAATAGGAAGTCAGTATTACTTTATTTTTAAATCTAATTGAATTATCTGAAAATAGATTTTTACTTTAGAGGTAAAAATTATGACATGTACAAACTATATTTTAATGTATACTAAACTGCATCGTACTTGCTAATTAAGGACCTCTCCTATGAGGACGTGACAAGTACTGAAGTAACAGAATGAAATATTTTATGATACATCATCTTGTTTTCTTTCTTCCAGGAATTCACTGTAGAATATTCACAAATCATGCTCTGTTCATTGTATTGCACTCAGTATCCTGAATGCCTAGTGCCCTACAATTTGTGAAACGATATATATATATATACATATATATATATCTATCTTTCAAGCAATGAACAGTTCTCCTGAGATGCTGTGTACCCACAGCTCCTGCTGGAGTCATAGTTTTGTTTCTTCTGGTCATCCTGTGAGACACACATCTCTGAAATATTACTAATTTTTAAACTTAATTTTCTGTGGCTGTTTTGAAGTGTTTGAATGCAGCTTTGCTTCTTGCACAGTCATGAAGTCAAAAAAAAAAAATTAAAGCTGAAAGGTTAGATCACTAGGAAAAACATTTTTGTGTTTCCATTCTGGCCCTCCAGAGAATGAACTGTACATTGCATAGATATATTCGGTGTCTGAGGTAGGAAGAGAAAATCACAAAGCAGCTAATACAGTGCTTATCATCTTAACACTTTTCTAGATGAAATAACAAAAGCTTTTTTTTTTCCTGCAGAAGACCAATATTTAAAGGGTGTTGATTTATGTAAATCAATAATTTATCAACTTGTTCTCTTTCTCCACTGCCAACCAGATGCTTCTAGCCTTGCACTGCCAGACGATGTCAGCTGCAAAGCATAATGGCCTTGTGCTTCATGTAGAAATAAGAACATAAATATTTAAAAAATCCTGCTTCAGGAAGTGAGGGGGAGTTAGGGTGGGGGTGAGAGATTTTGCTGGTTTACTGTGAGAGCAGTGCAGGTCTACATATTTTATGGGCTGGTTTTATCAGAAGTGGAGGCAGGAATATTTCAGTCTGATTTTTATCTCCTAACAAGACTGACAGACCCAAGTCTTTTCATGGCAATTTGTTGAAGACATCTGGTGAAACTTTCTAGGGGATGAACACACAGCAGAGTGTTCCTTTGGTATCAGTTGGCATGGCAACTAGTAAAAGACTATTCAACATCCGTAGGTTTCAGAAAGGTGGAAGCCTAGTTGAAAATCCATTTGGGCTCCTATCAGTAAAATTCTTCTTTGGAAAATGCACTAAACCTTTTTTTCGGGGAACCAGGCTGAACCAGTAAGTACAATCATGGAGCCTTCTGTCTCAAATAATTTCCAAAGCAAAGTATTAATGATTCCAGGAAGCAAAGGTCTGAGATGATAGACAGTGTTACTGGCACTGTACAAAACAGAATATTACCAGAAGGCTGGTAAAGACTGCTGAAGCCGAGGGGTAATGCAGGGAAAGACGTGATGAGGCAGAGGGGAGGGAAAAATGCTGTTATCAAAGTTTAATACAATAATTATCATGAGTCACCACGGGCAAATGACTGATTATACTTCATCATTATATATTGTTAGGTAATATAAAGTTTATTCTATACAAGGCACTCCACTCCCTACTGGGCAAGGTCATATCCCTTGAACACACCCAGCAGCTACACAATGTAGGTTGTTTATTTAAAAAGAATGACATAGGAAAAAATATCTTGAAAAGTGGTGTTCACATGTCCTGCACAAAAAAACCAAGTAAATGTTCTTTGATGGAAAACTTTATGAATATAGTGAAGAGAAAGAATATACCACCCTGGGTATTGTCCTCCCATAGTCGTTAGTCTAATCTCTGCAATGCCTGTGCAGGATATGCATTTGGGGAATAGATTTATTTGGAGTCTTCTTTCTGTAACCTGTCCCTTCATAAACACAGTGGTTTAAAAGCTCTACCAGCTCTATAGAGTTACTTTCTAGCATTAAAATGGTTTACATAATGGAGTTCAAGGGCTGATTAACTGGAAGCACACTATAGCTGCAACTGTAACCAGAGAATCACATGGAAGGCAAGTGTGGATCATCACAAGGTGCAAGCTTATGCAAGCTATGGAAACATAATATTCCTTCATTTCTTTCATGCTGGTGTATACAAAATAGGAACAAAAACAAGCTGAGAGAGTCAGTCTAGGATAGACTGGCACATTTTGCAACTAATACAGGACTATAGGAAGCCCTTTTCATAGGGCAGAGGACTGTGGAATACACACTGTCTATAGCTGGAGCCTGCTTTTCAGGAAAACAAAGTATAGCGATACACCTCTGAAATCCAGGATAATCACACTGTTGAGGGCTGCTGATTTCAGTCTACTCAGCACTGTACACTAAATCAATAAAATAGGAATTGTTCTAGGGAGAGTGTGTTTGTGTGTGCATGTATACATATCAGTGCTTATATTTTCTTTTTATGTGTGAATTTTTGTCTGTTACTAAATTATATAGGATATTTGGGGATTTATTAGTTCAATGCACTTTCTTCTTGAGTATAAACTTTAAAAAAATAAAATAAATTTATTACTAAGTCTGTGTTCAAAATGCTAAACTTAACTATCCTGTTTCCCCTTTACCTGGACCTCCTTTGGAAACCAGATGTAAACCTTAACAAGGGTTATCCGGGTTAAATACAATTGCAGTAAACTGTACAGCAGTGGGTAACCTGGCTCTAATTAAAGTTAAAACTTTTTCCTCTTCCCCACCCCCAAAAACTTTGCCTGTGATCTTTTCAAATTTATAGCAGGGAATAAAAGAGAATTCCTGCTCAACCTATTCCTCCTCAACCCCAAATCATGATGATATATTCTTCTTGACTGTGATAAAGTGACAGCTATGGATGTCTTTATGCATAACTTAAAAACTTGCAATTGAAGCACAAAGTTCATCCTTTTTTTTTCTTCATTTGTTATCCTAATATTGCTGTTCTGTGATTTAATATGGATTGTTTCACTGAGATCGCTCTTCAATCAGACATTCAGTCTCCAGTGTCTCACCTCACATTTTTGGATCTATGTAGGTGGTTCAGAAGAGATGGATTCAGTCTATAACTACATGTTATTGAAGGAGTTCTGTAGCACTGAGTTCCTTTATTAACCATAAAGTTGGCAGAAATCATTATTTTGATGCTTTCTTACCTTGATCAACCACATACATTCAAGATCATGTGTGTATGACTGGAACAGTCAAGGGCTGGTGGCATCCTGGTGTCTTACTGAAATATATTTTAGAAGCAAAGGAACAACAGCTATGAGTACTGCTTGGATCAGGCTCTAGGACACTTCATCTCAGGAGGCAGTGAAGACTGACATAGACATTCACAGAATCACAGAATGGTTAAGGTTGGAAGGACCTCTAAAGATCATCTAATTGAACCACTCTGCTCATGCAGGGTCACCTAGAGACAGTTGCCTAGGACTGTGTCCAGATGGCTTTTGAAGATCTCCATGAATGGAGACTCCACAACCTCTCTGAGTAACCTGTTCCAGTCCTCAGTTACCCTCGTAGGTAAAAAAAAAAGTGTTTCCTGATGTTCAGAGGGAGTTCCCTGTGTTTCAGTTTGTGCCTGTTGTCTCCAGTCCTTTCACTGGACAGCACTGGAAAGAGCCTGGCTCTGTCCTTGTTGCACTCTCCCTTCAGACTTTTGTACACATCTCCCTTTCATATTCATTGTTCCTTGAACCTGTGATCCTCTTTGTTCTTCTCAGGGGCACACATTTGCTTGATTTTTTTACTTCAGTGAGCAGAAGCCTGCTTGCATTTACATTATTTAGTCATTTTTAAGGTCTATACTTAGCAAGCACCCTATGCATACCAAGTTCAGTATGGCTAAAGAGATCCAGGTGAAGCTAATGAGAAGAATTTCAAAATGTTTGATCACTATATTAAGGGAATGGCTGCAGCTTTTTTTAAAAATTATTTCATTTGGACCAGTAAAGTTTCTTTTAGGCAGCCATGGTTTTGAATCTTGAATAAGTCCTCATGTGCCACAGCATTTCCAGTAAAAGGATAGATGGTGATCTAAAGTGAATCCAATTAGGTGTAATTTTATCTTTTTTTTTTTTTCTTCCTTTAGCATGTATCAGTATAAATTCCATATCAAAGAGAAAGCACTTTATTTTCCCACTATATACCTGCTTTCTTGGTCATATAAATCAATTTATATGTCTGTGCAAGGTATTGTGTTTTGAGGAAACAATCACTTTATTCCAAATTGAATCATCAACACTGAAGGTAGTCCATGGGCTTCAGCCTACATGGATATGTAGACAGTAACCAACAGTAACTAGTTTACAGTACTTAGAGGTAGACCATCTGTTCAGTTACAGTTCACTTGAGGACATCTTGTCCTCTGTATCAAAATATCAGCATGTTGTTACAAGTGCAGATGTAAGGAGCCCATTAGACCAATTTCAGTTCCTTATTAGCTTCAAAAATAGTAAAAGTTTGAGAAGGCCCTATTTAAAGAGGGGGAAAAAAAGATTCTGGATCATATAGTTCCATGCTCGATTTGGTGATTAAACTTCTTTCTCCACTTTTGCTTTCTCCAATGTCAAGTGGTTGACTGCACTTCAGGAAAAGGATCCTAGTTTTATTTTTTCTACCTGCAGTGTACATCGAACAGATTAAATTTTGATGCAAGCTTTCTTTCAAGATATACCTACTGCAGGTCATGAGCTGGATCCAGTGAAAAATTCTATTCAGTATTAAATATCTGTATTTTTTTTAATATTTCTTATTATTTTCATATGCCTGGTTCTAAGAGTCCATCTATTTTTTTTCATTTGATACATAAATAAATGGGGCCTTTAAATTACTGCTTATGTGTGTTGCTAAAAGTCTTCATTACAAATGTGAGCAAAGAGATTTCTCTGTCTTGGACTGTCCTGGTTTCAGCTGAGAGAGAGTTAGTTTTCTTCATAGTAGCTACTATGGGGCTGTGTTTTGGGTTTGTGCTGCAAAGAGCGTTGATGATAGGGCAGAGATGTTTTTGTCATTGCTGAGTGGTGCCTGCACAGAGCCAAGGCCTTTTCTGCATCTCGCACCGCCCCGCCGGCGGGATGGCTGGGGGTGCGCAGGGAGTTGGGAGGGGACAGACAGGGCAGCTGACCCCAACTGACCAAAGGGATATTCCATACCATATGGCGTCATGCTCGGTTTATAAGGGGCTTGGGAAGAGGAAGAGGGGAGATAGCAGCATTTGGAGTGACGGCGTTTGTTTTCCCAAGTCACCATTAGGCGTGACGGAGCCCTGCTGTCCTGGGGATGGCTGAACCCCTGCCTGCTGTGGGGAGTGGTGAATGAATTCCTTGTTTTGCTTTGCTTGTGCACGTGGCTTTTGCCTCACTTATTAAACTCTTGTATTTGAACCCACGAGTTTCCTCACTTTCACTCTTCTGATTCTCTCCCCCTGTCCAATGGGGGGAACTGAACTACTGGCTGTGTGGTGCTCAGCTGCTGGCTGGGGTAAAACCAGGACACATACCCTCTCTTTTTCTAGGAGCACTAAATGCCACAGATATAAAATAATTTGAATGTTATTATTGCATAGCCTTAATGAATCACCTGTAGGAGTGTTGTCTATCTTTACCTTGGTTTCCCCAATTGTAAGCAATGTTGTTTTAGCACTAAAGAAATAGGGGAGTGGTTATTATTTAAACATTTCTTATTTTTTTTTTACAGAAACATTAAGATTATATATCATCTTTAGACACATTAATTTTGATTGACTACTGATTAATTACTGAATAAGTAACTGGCCTTCAACATAAAGCATACAGATTACTTACAATAAATTGTATTTGCAGAATATCCATTATCTAATCAGGAGTGATTTAAGAAAAATATTTAGAAGAGCAACCAGACTTAAATAAGAATGACATCCTAAAAGAACCATTCCAGTACAGATGGTGATTTCCAACCAGTCATGACATAGAAAAGCTATTATACTTTATTCTACAATAGAAGGCATACTTAGAAGGTTAAAGAAAAGTGAATGGTATAACTCACTCCAGTGACTTCTTCCCAGCTTACTCCTCCAGATGCAACTGCTCTCCATTTTAAACCCAGATTTCATTTTTAATTAATACATATCAAGTTGTCCTTAACCTGTTCTCAACACAGTACTCCCAGTCACACTTTAAACTTCAGTTATCCTTTAATAAAAATAAGCTCTGTTAATATCCAGCCAGCTCAGGCAGTCACATACACTCATTGTTTTCTGTTCCAAATCACAAAATTTTGATATATAATAAATCTTTTTTTTCCACTGTGACCTTTTGTAAAATGTTAACTGAAAAGCTTAGGACTGACAGACTCAAAGTGCTGTGTGATCATTTAGGCTATATTGCAGCTCTGAGGCTTACAACCAGATCTAGCAGCAGAAACAGGTTGAAGTAAAATTTTGCCTTGGAGCCCGATGGCTTTTGGGTGGCTAGATCATGCCAAAACCACCAAAGCCCTCATTCCCTCTGTGGATTTGGCTTTAAAGCCAGGTCAAGGAAGTGCTCAGACCTCTAAAGCAGAACTGAAATATTCAACTAAAAACTTGCAAACTGAAAAAAAAAACAACCACCACCCACCAAAAAAACAACACACAAAAAAAAAACCAACAAAAAAAAAACACAAACAAAAAAACCCAAACAAATAAACAAACAAAAACCCAACCAACCAAACAAACAAAAATCACTCTGTGTAATTAAGGAAATGGTTAAACTCATCAGGTTTCTGTCTGACATTTTTGGTTGGTGATTCTGGCTCATGACTGCCACCAGGAACTCAGTACCTGTGTCCTGATTGAGATCCAGTATCTAGGTCTTCTTTAAGGTAATTTTCATGTAAAAAGGTACATCTGCCCAGCTGAAGCTCTTCAGTGATAGTCAATCAGCTTGTAGTAACGCTAAACATTTATTCAGAACTACCCCAAGAATAGTCTCTTTTTGATACATTGGCCTCTCCATCAGGGAGTTAAAATCACTCAAGCAGACATGTGAAGCATTTAAAAATCTGGAGTAGTGGAGTTAAAATTTTGCATCAATCTTGACTTAAATTTCTCAGTTTCACCAAAAGACCACTCAGTCCTTTACTGGATGTTTTAACAACTTCTTGACCTGGAAAAATGGGCTCTCAAAATGAGGACGTAATGTGGAAACTCTTATTACTGTCATTGAGGAAACATTTATTGTTGTCATTGCTTTTGCTATTAGTAATAGATTTTGGTTAGTTATGAAAATAAGCTATATTTTATACACTGTGCAACTTGATTTGAAGCAGCTGCTTTTAATTCCTGCAAATGCATGAGATACAATTTATCATAATAATACACTATTTTATATACTATATCATAAAATCATATAATTATGTTAGCATAATCTTCCCCAGTTTTTATCATCAGTATTGTTCTACACTTCTTTAACACTCAGTGCTTCAGGGTGTCCTCAAAGTACTTGTGTTTGGGAAAGCCACAGAAAATAATACATAAATGCACACTAAGGGTCATCAACTGTTGAAAGATAAAAATAAAAAAATGCAAGCTGAAAATAAGGTTTACATTTTTAATAGGTTTAGCCACTGGAACAGCCTACGGAGAAGTATGGCAAATTCAAAATCACGGGAAGCCAATATGTCAACACTGACTTTTTTTTAATTTCCCTTCCACTGCCCCCCAAATGTGTGCTAACGCTTATCCAACTATTGGCTAGATAGCAACACTCTGTGCCCTATAAAAGGCATGAAGACAAATTGGATACTGCTAGCAGTCATGATTATAAATATATAAGAGTTTATGACTAGCAAATATGGTTTAATTAATATAATGCCTAATTTTCGGTGCCTGTGACTTTATTTAAACCATGTATTGCTGCTCATAGTTTGGATCTGGATGCTTACTTTGGTAGTGAAGTTCCAGACCGATGAGTAATTCAGATACAGCACCTAGGACTGCCAGTGGCTGAGGGACGTTCATGAGATTATGATTAAGATTAGATGGTGTATCTTATTCCTCGCATTTAATAAATGTGTACTAAGTTTGCAGTGAAGGTAATAAAAAATTAAGGAAGATCTGAGAAAAAGAAATTGTTTTATCTCAAGGCTTTTTGAATTTTACTTTACCTGCAGTAGCGCTAATCATTGTGCCATAATTCTGAAATATCTGGCATTGTATATTCAGCAAGTCAAAGTATTCAGTAAGTGCATTAACTTAGTATTTTTTACTAGAAAGGAGTAAGCACCATGTTTATGAAGGAAAAGTAATTCAGGTAACAAGAAGCTTAATAGCATGACCTCAATAATGTTCAAAGCTTTTCAGAGTTTAAAAAAAAAGAGTAAGAATAAGAATAAGAATAAGAATAAGAATAAGAATAAGAATAAGAATAAGAATAAGAATAAGAATAAGAATAAGAATAAATACAGGGAAATAAATGGAAAATGGGATTAAATGCAAAACATCTTTGTCAAAGGTAGATCACGTCAGATTAACCTTGCTATCCTGGGTTTTAAATGGCAGTTGACAGAGGAAATGTGTTCTGTGCAGTCAGTCTAGATTTCACTAAAGCATTTGATAGGGTGCCACATGGGAAATTACCAATTGAATTTGATAATATGGGGCTAGTACATGAACTTTTAAAGTGGATAAGATGAGATAAGTGGGAGGTGATAATGGATTATGCCGCAAAGGGAATTACTAACTTGGAGAAAAGTAAAGCCATGAATAACCTAATGACCCATTTTGAGACCAGTCTTTTTAAACACTTCCTTAATGCTATGGACAAAACCAGATTGCTAATGATGGTTTCTGACAGTAATTTTGCAGGGCATCATCAATACAGTCCTCAATTAGAATATTATATGGGAAAAATAACATGATGAATAGTACGATGGAGATAGAATTAGTTGCATGGTCACAGAAAACCTGAGGACATACATATTTTCAGACAGGTGATTGCACTGAAGCAGGTGTAGAGAACAGCAGATAGGACTACGTGTATTTGAAAAAGAAGTGAAGTGCACTAAGAGTGGAAATGGAGACCAGCAAGGCTGAGAGTGAGGACCTGATGGTCAGACTGTGGATCTTCAGTGCAATTTAATTTGGGCTATCTCTAGTCTGGTCTCGTGAACTGAGTGTTTGTTATCATTAGAAAACATTAGATGTTCTCAGAAGCACATATTTGGTTTGTTTTCAACCTAAAACTCATCCGTTCTGCACATTCCACAAAAGCCCTGCAATACAAACCAAAGCAGAATAAGCAGTGACAGTTAGTTTATTTCAGATATGTATTCCTGGTCTGAGAAATACTAAAAGAATTTGTCTTATTTACACAGAGAGGAGTATATCTCTTTCCCTAATTACCAAGGAAAGTGAATGCAGCAAATTGGTTTAAAAAAGGATATTCACACACAAAGAAGTAGGTATAAAGTGCATAAAACCAAGAATCTTAAAGTGCTGGAATTTGCTAATTATCTGCCAGAAAAAAGTTAGATTAGAATAAATTCAGAAGACATAGAGATAATTCAATTGTTTCAGATCACATCATGAATCCTGCCTTAAAGTTCTGTGAATTTCATCAGTCATAACCTCTGGAAAATAGAAACAGAAATTTCAGTGAATTCATTATGGCAAGAAGACAGCAAAGCAAGCCTGTCTCAGATATCTCTCGATGTTTAATTTTTTTTTTTTAATTGGAGTTAATGGAGAAGAATTTGAGGTTGGTTGAAAAGTAAATAGTAATCAAACAGCTGTATTTATTCTTTCTCCACATGAGAATATTCAGGTTTGTGTTCAGCTCCAATGGGACACAGGTTCAAGTGAGATCATACTGTTTTATATTGAAACATTTGTTCTCAATATCATTGATTATTTTTTTTTAATAAAGCAAAGGGTAGCTGCCAGCAAGCTGCTGAATCTTTTAGTCTGTTGAATTTTAAGTCATGAAAGTATTTTAGTTGTTTCTTTGCTTACACTACCTTGAAGAATCTGTATTTGATATGATGGATGAGCAAGACCTGTAAGATAAAAAGAAGATAGGCCAGACTCATTACACTGTAACTCAAGAGAGGAAGGATGCTTTCTCTGAGAAGAGTAACGAAATTTTGCTCATACAGCATATTTGTCTTGAAACATTTGGAGGAGAACTTGTTAATTAGAAGGCATGCACAGACTTTATCTGCGTGGCCTGAAATTTCAGAAGTGCCCATGAGTAAATCTACTTTCCCAATACGTTATCAATATACAATAAATGCATGTATCTTCATATTGTGCATAATAACTGTATACATCTACTATGCATATTATTGCTCTGCACTTCTTTTGCTGTGGTCAATTTATATTTCATGTCTTTTACCTAGGGATTTGTTCTTGGGAGAAAAGGACTACTCAGTCCATTAGCTGATCTGAATTTATGATGATAAATCCCTTGATGTTCAGCCATGACAGGAATTACTCTGCTCTAATGAGTAATAAATGTGGATAAGTCATGTATCCCTATGGATTTCTTGGCCAGAAATTACATTTAGAGGAAGGCTAATTGTGTAAAATTTATCCAAATTCAATATAAATTTTATTGCTGCTAATTGCCTTTCCAGGTTTTGCAGCATTAAAGATATTTAAATGTATTTATCATGGCACTTTTTTGAGTGTGCAATGCTGAAGAATAGTACCAACTGTTATTGTATTTAGACATTTCAATTATTTCTGTAATTCAGCACTAAATCACTATCACTTGGAACAGAATTTCCCTTTTTTAATCTCACAGTAGAGTCTTAAAAATTGTGTTAATGTTTCTGTCACAAAATGTGTCTTTACTATAATTGTTTTGTAGTTATGACATGCTTTAATTACCACGGCAGCGTTATAAGCGAGAGATAACTGTAGTCAAATGACACCTGCTAGTGCCACTAGAGTTAAGGTTGTGTCAGCATGACCATGATGGACCATACTTTTCAGGTATTTTTACGTCAAATGGTATAATTCACTCTGAGCTTGAACTATAGCACAGAAGGCCTTGTATTTTTGAGCTCTACATAAGTATTATGCAAGTTGTAGAATAAGAGATTATTATTATAGCGCTAACAATACGTGCAGGATTGACAGGAGATGCTGCTGTAGTAGAGTTTCTGTTCCCAAGATGCAGCTCCCAAGGCCCTTGCAAACACTATATTTCACTTAAGTGCTATTGTTTAGGACTACTGTTTATTGTAAAAGTAAAAGCTATGATGTGCTTAAGAAAGATGGTTCTATTAGGAGGTAGGATCATCCTTTGCTTCACAAGTATGTTCACTGCATACTAGAGATGATGTGGAAAACCTATTGTAGGAAGTCTGTTACAATTAGGGTCACCAATGTTCTGGAATACACTGAAGTTAAACTTTATGCTTTTGAAATCATGCTTTCACTCAATTTTATGGCATATTTCTGTGCAGTCAAAGGAAAAATGAAAACTTTCCAATACATGGATTTTTACTGCACTAAAAACATCAATGCACCAAATTCAATTAGGACAGGTTAACATTTTTACTACTATTACTGCTATTCTGTTAAAATTGGGTAGGGTTGAGGTCTCTTTTCTTTTTTAGTTGGCAGCCTTTGACCTTGCTGTAAAAATGATTGTTATGAGACAGAACTGACCAATTTGCTGACAGAGTTGTTTTTCTGCAGAGGTCAGGAAAGAGCCCAGCTTCTTGGTATTCTGACCTCCTAAACCAAGAACAAGGAGTACAGAACCTCAGGGTCGAGGAATGAGTTACTGGAAGGGACACAGCTTTTTTTGAGATATTCAGGTTGTGCGTCCAGATTTCACTTCTCCCAGTCTAAATTATGGTCAAAGACTATGTGGTTAAGTGAAACTGGAGATAGTGAAGGAGGAGTAAGTGATGACTTACAAAGTGGAGAAGAATAGTGCTTTGCAATCTCTGAAAGAGGTGAGCAGAGGCACACCCATAGATAGACTCTTCCCATTCCCAAGTGCTCATGTCTTGATGCATCCCAAATTCCTTGTCTCCCAGTGCATCTGTCCCTTTGGCCTGTATTCTACCATTCACCTATGCCCCTACTTGGGGATGGGGCTAACTGTAATGTGTAGCAATTTTTGAGAAGTTGTCATCTTTGGCCTGTTCTCATATTCTCTCAGCTGACATTGAGCTGAAGAGGTACGTTGTACCAACATGAGCTTTGCCAAGCTGATTTCCTTTCCTGCTGATTGTGGAGTGCTCGACTGGGCTTTGCTTCAACCAATGAAAAAAGTTTAATTCAAAGCATGGGAGAGTCCCTATCTGGTTGTTCCATTGAAGTAAACAGTATTTGCTTGCATGCTTAAGAATTGGAGTTGTTTAATCTAGAGAACGAAAGACGGAAAGGAAGTATGATAACAGTCTTCAAGTATGCAAACGCCATTGTGAAAAGGAAGGGAATAATCTGTTTACCGTGTCTTTAACATATAGCACAAAGAGTAATAGGTTTACATTTCAGCCAGAAAGAATGTTGGATGTGAAGAGAAGCTTTTAAACACCAAGAATAATGAAGCATGGGGATAGACAGGGGAGGCTGTGGGGTCTCCATCATCTGCATACACTAATGGAAGATGATCCTATTTCGTGGAAAAGGAGATGGCCCAGATAATCCATTCAGGCTTCTTTCACCCTTTTTAATCATTCTTTACCTCTGCAGCATGAAGAAAAACATTTTAGAAATATATATGCAATAAATAATACATAAAAGTTCTTGAAATGTGGGTATTTGTACCAAATATGTCTGAAGCACCATGTTTTCCCTGTACCTTCATTCCCGAATTCTTCTGCTCTTTCCATTGATGAAAAATGAGGCTGTTCCCATTGGCTGATCACTGACAATGTGCAGTGAGAACTTTTAGTTAAAAATCATTGTCAAAATATCTCAATCTCTGTGATGAAAAAGGCACAGGTGTGCTCTGCGTAACTATGGGATGAATAATAACTATCCTGTTTATATTCTTTTTTTATACTTGGTTAGAATTCTTCAGCCAAGGTTCTGTATCAGACCACAGTTATTTCTAACAATAATGAACTTCTTATAGTATTCCTATTCCTTCAGCCTTCTGCTTGCAATCTGTTCAAAATTCTGCCTCTTGTTTAATTTATTACTGTTTCTGCTACTCTCATATTACCCTTTACTCAGGCAACTGCACTGGCTACCTCTAAAGCTGAGAATCAACTTCAAAATTTTATTGTTAACATTAAAGGCTCTTCAAACCTTTTCCCCTTTCTATTTGTGAAATCTGGTTCATGTTTATGGCTCCTCTCATAATTTATGTTTGGCTTCTGACCTGTTTCTCCCCCATGCCTACCATTTGCTGTGTCAAAATATCAGACTTCTCCGCAATTAACACTGTTATTTTGGAAGTCTTTCCCTTTGTAGAATCCTACAGCCGAATCTTCCAGACTGTTTACCTGATAAGTAAACCTTTTCCTATTGCTTTCTGTGACTTACTATTGAGAGGTGTATTTTATGCCCTATTGTGGCATTTTCCTTTGTTAGTTTGTTGCAGTCTGATATTTAAGGGTGTTCTGGTTTCAGCTGAGAGTTAATTTTCTTCATAGTAGCTAGTATGGGGCTGTGTTTTGGGTTTGTGCTGAAAACAGCGTTGACGATAGTGCAGAGATGTTTTTGTTGTTGCTTGCACAGAGCCAAGGCCTTTGCTGCTTGTCGCACCGCCCCGCCGGCGGGATGACTGGGGGTGTGCGGGGAGTTGGGAGGGGACAGACAGGGCAGCTGACCCCAACTGACCAAAGGGACATTCCATACCATATGGCGTCATGCTCGGTTTATAAGCGGCTTGGGGAAGAGGAAGAGGGGAGCGACAATGGCATTCAGAGTGATGGTGTTTGTCTTCCCAAGTCACCATTACGTGTGACGGAGCCCTGCTGTCCTGGGGATGGCTGAACCCCTGCCTGCCATGGGCAGTGGTGAATGAATTCCTTGTCCTGCTTTGCTTGTGCACGTGGCTTTTGCTTCACTTATTAAACTGCTGTATCTGAACCCACGAGTTTCCTCACTTTCACTCTTCTGATTCTCTCCCCGATACAATGGTGGGGAGTGAGCAAGCGGCTGCGTGGGGCTCAGCTGCTGGCTGGGGTAAAACCATGACAAGGGGTCAGATGTTATTGCACAAGAAAGTAGCCATGGTTTTGTATATTCAGCTTATACTGTTGTAGTTTTTATCATCCATAATTGTAATTGATTTCCAGGCATGATACACATGGATACAAAAAAAATTGCTGTCCTGGAGTTGTAAATGTCCTTTCATGAAATAGTACCTACAAAACTGTGGATTCAGGGACCAACATAATCCGGAGACAACAAATGAAGGAAGCCGAACATAGAATTAGGGAGACTTATAAAGAAGAATTATCACTTGAAAAAGTCTAATTTATCATCAATAATTTTAAGGATACAGTGGAAACCAAAAAATGAAATAGCATTTAGTCCCTAAGTGACAATTATAACTGAAATAGGTTGCCCAGAGAGGTGGTAGATGCCCCATCCCTGGAAACATTCAACGTCAGGTTGGATGAGCAACCTGATCTAGTTGACGATGTCCCTGCTCATTGCAGGGCTGTTGTACTAGATGACCTTTAAATGTCCTTTCCAACCCAAACTATTCCTTGATTGTATGACGATATATCAAAGTAGAGCTAAAATGGAATGCTAAGAAACCTTATGATTTATTTATTTTTTCATAAATAAATGTAAATTTCCAGCTTGCTTCATAAATCAGTTTCTATCTGGCCATTGATCAATATTGAAAGCTGCAGTGGACTGGGCAAGAGTTCTGAGCTGGATGTAGTTCTCACCAATGGAGGTTCATGTGCTTTCTTAAGGACATGCGCAAAAGATAATTGTGTACTGTATATGACTGTGGCAGCCTTATGCCTTGCTGATGTGTCTCTGTCTGCCTTGTGTGGGCCCACTTCATGGAAATGCAACCATCTGTGCTGACAGAGGTCACGGTGACTTCTCCTGATTCTTCATCCCATCTCCTTTCTGGGTTTGGGCTTTTTTTGCTGGTGTTTTCAGTTGATTGGTTGGTTTTGGGTTTTTGTGGCAACAGCAGCAAATCCTGCGGTGTCATCTCGGGAATAGTAAAATTCAGAGGGTTTTTACGTTACTAAAGAGTTGACAGATTGTGGCAACTTGTTTATTTTATTTTTCTTTCCTTTTTTCAGCAATTAGGTTTTTGAAGGACTTCACCTTGCGCTATTTTCAAGTCACAGAGGGTTTTAACAGTGACAGTGCAGGGATTGCCCCTGTACTGGGGGCTGACTCCAGCAGAACCTCGTCCCATGCATTACCCTGAAGCCAGCTCCAGTACCTTAAAAGCACTTCAGGCCATTCTGTCCCTGAGGGTACTTGGCACAATGAAGCGGTGCCATTAAGACTGCTCCAAAACACACTGGCTACATGTAAACAACCTAACAGGAACGGTGCATAGCCTAACTCCTGACTCACAACTGGAAATTGTTTGGGAGAGTTACAGCTTTCCCGGACCAAAAAGTCACTGTCTCTGTTACAGGAGAGTCATGCAGTGGACTAGGTAGATCCATGGGGTAAGATGGGTCATGCTCAGTGTCCCACGTCCTCACTCCCCCACACCCATGCATTGCTACAGACCTGTTCCGGTCTGGTTCCATGAACTTGAGTGTCTGCCAGGGATTAGAGAGCATGATGTTCACCTCTGGGGTTCATCTTTTGCCAGAAGAGAGTTCAGTTTGTGTACCCTGAGATGGCTCTGCAGTGCAAACCGCGGCACAGTCAGTGGGAACAACTGGAAGAGTCACTTCAGAAGTTTGCTCCTCATCCACATTTTACAACACTAATACAAACAATCCCAAAGTGGTGATGATCCTAACAGTTTAACTAGATAAGTGATCACATTTCTGTACTTGAAAGTACTTCTTGACACCCTTAATATGCTAACTTTCTGTTCAGTTTTCTAAATATTTTTCTACTTTGTGACATCCCAAGCCATGCCACAAGTGAATATATCAGGAAGCAGGCAGCACACTGGTAGCCCCATGGCATCTGAACATCTCATAGCCAGTAAAACCTACAGCTGCATGGCAGCAGCGTCACTGGGTGGTCCCATCTAAACCTGTGGGAAATGCACTGGATCTTACTGATGCAGCCGCTCTTTCTTAAATGAGTCACAGGTACTCAGTTAAATACAATTGTTTTCTTGATAGTGAGGCTATTCTTCTATCAACATTCACTGATGGAAAGATTGAGAGTATAAGAAATTTTCTTAAACTGTTCATAAATCTACGGAATAGAACCAGCGTACATAAAATGTAATGGGTATGTAGGCAAACAAAGTACTTTTTATTAGCTCTTGAATTATCTTGAATGAGTAATAGTAAAGTAGATGTTTAATTCTTTTTCCAACTTTTTTTCAGTGATTTGACCTCATGCAAACGGGTTTTTTGTGCCCTTATTAGTCAAAATCCAAATTGTGATCTCTTAAATATGGAAAAAATTGTGGATTAATATTATTGGTTAGTTGCTCAATATTACGTATAATTCAAGTCGCTAGCTTGGATTATATAATACATATTCCAAATATATATTTTTATGATTCTTCTAATAGAAGCATTTAAATTGAGATATTTTTAAAAATTATTCTGATTTCTGAAGATAGTCTTTATTCTTTTCCCGTGATTCCCAGACTGATTACACAAAAGGTATTCTTGAAGAAACAGCAGAATATCATGCAAGCAAGTCAAAGCATATTTATAAAACTTCTGAAAAGTCTGTGTAAAATCAGAATGTTTACTTATCAAAATGCATCATAATTTGGAAATCAAACGAGTTTGTTCTGATTAATATTATATGAAATAATATAAACAGGTCAGAATGAATATATTAATTGAGAATTCTGGTCTCATTTAACATACATTATTAGTTTTTCCTTGAGAGAAAACCATGTGCCTTCATTCTCTGCAATGTAAGTAATTATATCGAAGGCTTGTAAAGAATTTCTTACAAATAATTTAAATGTGTTAAAGTAATGTGAAGCCTGATCTTGACTTCCAGAAGAGGGGATCTGGTCTATTATAGTGGAATACACTGGCCCAATACGTTTGTTCACAAATAGAAATCTAGTACAGTGAGAGGATTGTCAAAACTGTGACAATGGGTTTGAAAAGTTTCTGTATACTTTGGAGCTGTTTGCATGTGTTCAGTAGGTGCGTATATACAAAAGGGTGAGTAGATACAATAATTTACCTGATTTACACAACATTTTTTTAGTTTTATAGTGCTGCAGGTGGTACTGTAAACATGTCTCTGTCACAGAAAATTTGTAAGAAAATGCAGTGACTGGCAAATAAAATATTATTGTTATTACCGTATTTAGCATGAATGAGTGGCTTCAAGTATAAAATAGTCTCCAGTGCAGCAGTAAAGTAAAAACAAATACACAGTCAAGTTGCTTGAAATGTTTTCTGGTTCCTTGTCAGTTTCCACTTTAACAAATAGGTGAACTAAGTAAATTCAATTGAGTCTGAGGCTGCAGATAAGCCCTTGCATTTTAGAAAATCTGGGGCATAATATTGAATTTGAAACCATATTGTTTAGTATATTTGGCTGAATTGGCCATTGACACCGTATATGCGTATGTCCCTATTTTCTAACCTGTTAATTGAGCTACTGTTTACCTGGTTTACAGAATGTTAAGTTTGAATTGAGACAGTATTTTGGCCTGTTCTCATACAGATTTGAGATTAGAAAGAGAAAGCAATGAGTTGTCGTGGTTTCAACTTCGAAACCAAAATACATATTTACAAGTCCTCAACGTGAAGGTCACATCCGCAGAAGACGAATGATGTCAAAGGCTATCTGGACACTTCTCAAACCACCATTGCTTATTCCTGTATGCTCCAGGCAGTTGTGGAGGTCCAGGGACTCTGGGGGAGCTTTTAATATCTGCCAAACCCTTGATGATCGTAGATTAAAAACACTGTGTACATTAAATCTTCTACAGTTATCCATATGCACAGCTCTGAAGCCACTGAGAATTTAATCTTACTAAAGATTTTGAAAAGATAAATGTTGTGTGTGCAGTGGGTATGGTGGGGTTCTTCCTGGCATGCAGTGGATGGCAGGATGGTGTGTCCAGCCCTAAACTCTTCCTGTCCACTTCTCTGTCGGATTTCAGTGGTTTGATTTATGATTCTGGAGGGAGTTTTTTGTGATTAGTAAAGCAATGATTCTTACAAATGAAAAATAATACAGAGATGTGAGCTGCCTGCTTTACAAGACAGATTTTCCAGAGGTGCTGGAGGAGTGTTGTAAGCATGAGTCCCACATCTGGCAGGATCCATTAGTCACCATAGAAAGTCTTCCCTCCTGAGGATCCTCCAGCCTATGTCTTTATAGCATGACTTAAAATTGTCCATCTAACCTTCTTTTTTCCATATGTATAAAAACCTCCAGTAGGTTAGAAAAAGTTACTGATATCTTGAGACCAGGAAGATGTCTTTTCAGAAACACGTAGATTTTATCTGATGAAATATTTTTATTTTACAGAATGCTCTTCTAAATTAAAAAATTAATATTCTTATATGCCATATAATCATTCATTATCACTGAACTGAGGCCTTTGAACACTGGTCTGCAAAGTCAGTGCAGTAATTTTCGCGTAGCACGAGAGTCCTCATTGCACAGGAAGGTAATGAATACCGTTACACCCACAATTACTATCACCAATGGAAAAGAGCTTGGCTGGGGAGCTGAAGCATGGCTGACGTGTCCCCGAGATGTCTGATTGCAATAATGACTCCAGGTGATGGTTAGCAGCTGGCATGAGTTAAAGAAACATTCAACTGCTTGCAGCAGAGTTGTGTATAGGAGCCTGTGCTTTCAGCTGCCTTAGGCCCTATTGTTGCTAATTAAATCTCTCTCACTTGAGCCACAAAACAGACTGCTATCTTCCTGAGTTTACAGGCAGTTTCATTATCTCAGAGGGGTGAAATGTTTCATTGGAAAAGGAAGAAAAGTAATTTGAAATCTGATGATTTAAAAGTCACTATTAGCTGTTTCGGTATTGATCTAACTAAAACTAACAAGCTGTGTTCATTTTGCAGTTCCAAACTACCATTAACAAATAGCAGAGATCATAAACACCTCTGCCCAACTGCCAGGCTCTCCTTTTTTTCCTCTTCGGTTTGCAGTGCACTCATGCTGAATTCAAAAAAGTCCAATATATAATATAATACAACATGACACAACATAATATGACATATACATTAAGTATATTCATAAAGCCTATTCAAAAAAGGCATAGTCACTACATACAGACTCCTGCTGAATGTGAGGCCCAGAGGCAGGAGGGAGGGAAACGAGTGATGAGTCTTTATTCCAGGGTTAGGGTTACTGAGTAAGGAGAGCGGCTTTACAGCCTTCACATCCTTCCCAGGTAGAAGTCTGTTCACAAGACAGACACCGAGTCTGTTACCTGCTGTGTACCCAGAAACAGGACCTTGTGGACCTTGTGGACCCTTGTTGCCTTGCTCCTTGGAGCAGCAGCTTTGGGTCATGCTGCAAAGAAGGGACTAGATTTCCTGGGTTTCACTGAGTGCTGCCTTCATTTACTCTAATGAACTTTAGGTGCTAGGACAGTGTTATTTTGGGGGAAATAGACAGAAGGGTTTTGAAACTTAAAAAAAAGTAGTAACCTGAGTCATCCACCTGAATTTGGTCCATACTTCCTAGCAGAATAAGTTATAGTCTATTTTTCGTCCATTTGTAAATTCTCCATAGTTCAGTGTTTTTTAGTCAAGTGGCTAGTATCTTTTTAGAGTAATGTTTGCAAAAGAATTCGCAAATGTCACAATGGGATTAGTTAAAAAAAAAATGATTCCTTCTAAAAGTTTTTGTTGAGAATTATATGCCATAAATATACACATAATTTATTGATGATCCACAGTAACTTTTTATGTGGTTAACTTAGTCTGTGGTTCTTAAGCCCTGAGATGACCTTGCATTTGCCATGTATGTGTACAGACTGCTGACATATGGTAACTGAACCCTTCGTGGCTTCAGTTTGATTTAGTTTACTTCCCTTTGGGGGTGAGGTAACCTAAGTGAACTACTACCACCTTAGGTGTGTGCACACATATTATTTCATTTCAACCAATTAATTTTAATATGATTTCCCTTATTTTCTTCATTCAGACTAATATTTTTCAAGTGTCTCCATACAGATCATTCTGGTTTTTTGATGTTTGGCTGTTTTGGATTTGTGGGTTTGTTTTTGATCTTTCCCCAAGTTCTGCCTCTATATTTTCTCTTCCCAACTGTGGATAGTTTCTTTGTCACTCTCCAAGGCTGAGGTCTCTACTGGTTTTGAACTAGTGCAGAAACAAAGGTTGCATTGTTTTGTTTTTGCAAATGCTTTTGATAAGGTTCTGTCAGGATCAGCTCTATGTAATCTACAATGTATATATTGCTCAATTTAGTTACACAGGGAAAGAATTCTTTAATTTTAAAACTGAGTTCTGTTTTAACACTCTAGCTTTCAATATTTGTGTCTGCAATCAGTAAACCCATAATCTTGTACATCACTGATCTCTCTCACACTTACACACGCACGTCTGTATGTCTGTATGTAACAGACCTCAGAAACAAATGCAACTTTTACCTAAAGTTTATTACCATATGCTAACAGATGCTGTATCACTCATTAAATTTCTTTTCCTAAGCACATACTCTTCTTCAATACATCGTGAAACTTTCTTTTTCTTATAATTTTGTTGTTGATCTCTCTTTAAAAACATCCACAAATCTTTCCATATCTCTAATGAGTGCAACTAAGGAAATGTGGGCTGCTGCTTGATGAAATTTAAGGTCATTAGAAAAAAAAAAAAAAAAGACTTTAAAGAGAATGAGCAAAATAAATTATCAGCACTAATCACAGTTGCACAATTTTTCAGATTTTTCCCCATACTACAGACGTAAATATATCTGACCAGGCTCAGACTTTTTTTGTGAGATCTCATTGTATATTAACCAAGTCTTTCTTGTTGAGAAATATATACTATTAATAACACAGCTCTTCAGTATAAAATGGTCCCAGTGAGTCTGAGGTTCTAATATACTTCACATACTGCTCTGCTTCAGGTATCCACTAGCATAAATCTGCTTGTGCAGAAAACGTTGGAGGAGTGGGTCTGCTCGAAATACTGGCAAGCACCGAGCTCCCATCTCGCTTCCCTGGGCGCTCCTGCATGCTCTCAAGGGCACTCCAGCACTGATGAGTCTCCCTGGGCTCTTCAAGCACCGATAATTTGCCCAGCCACTTGAGGCACCGACGCGGAGCTACATGCTCAGTGTGTCTATGGGACAAATGTGTTTCAGAGACTGAACGAAATAATAAGAAACACACTCATTAGCCATGCCTTACCCCATATGTATAACACCAGAAAAGTATAGATGCCAGCTGAAAGATTGGAATAAGAAAAAAAAATTATTTTGTCACTTAATTGCAAGAACAGTGTCAAAAGATTCTAGAAATAAACTAGGTGTGAAAGGAAAGTCCCAAATTGCGAGCGGAGAAATGACAAGGACCTCCATTTTCCTGACAACTTCCTTGGGGAAAGGGAATTGTTCTAAGGATGGGTTAGGCAGCGCTGACAGCTTGTCTGTCTGATTTGCACAAAGCACAGTGCCTCATTCATCTTGATTTTCTCTATAATTTTTTTTTCAGTGAAGTAATTAGCAGAAATGCTTATTTCCATATAGTAGTGGTCAGATGACTTAAAAGAAAAAGAAGGAAGAAATTCTTATTTTAAAAGCAAGAGATTGAGTACTGTTAGCAGAATATGGAGTAAATTCATCCCTAATTACCATAGTTTTGCAGTTAATATTGACTCAAAAATTAGGTTGTTTATTTTAGACTATGATCATGTCATATTTGTTTTCTTCACCTACCAAAGCTTACCAGAATTGAATTCCTGGGTCTCAGTATATGTTGAAATCAAGTAATTAACTGAATATAGAACAATGAAATTCTGAAAGTTTTTTGTTAAAAAACAAGTATACTTTGAAGACAATTTGTCATATATAACTATTTGTAGTAAGGTTTGAGGTCCTAGACTGCCACAATAACTGCTTGTGACATCCTGACAGCCACGACTTTTGATTGTAAGAGCTGAATACGGATATTGGACTGCACTAATTTCATCTGAATATAGAATATTCTTAAGACGATGTGTACAAATATCTCATGAAGTTTGTTCAACAAACAAGCACATCTGAATTCATTTCAGAGCTTGTTGAAAAATAAAATAAATTCTGGGTGGTATTTACTCAGAGCCCTTGGCTTTGGAACTTGATTCTTCCATTGATCCCAAAAGTTAGCTGGCCCTGGGTCACTCTGCAAGACAAATTTATTACCTTCTCCTGTCTGAAGAAACCTCTTAGGAGGTGGAGTCTGTGATCCCATTGTGAAGGACTACTGGGTTCACATCAGATTTCACTGATTTTTTGCAAAGTTTAAGTATGTGAATCTAAGAGCTCAGTAGCACATTTTACAAACCAGTCAATAAAACACTGTAGTGATTAACATCTTTTTTTTTTAGTTAGCCATGAGATATTATCAGGAACTTGGATTGATCTGACAAGTGGTTGGAGTTTATTTTCTTCTTAGTTAGTTTCTAGCTGAATTCTTCTAAGTCTGCTCTCATTAGCAGGATACAACTCTTTTCAATAGGTGTAATATAATAGTATGTTGTTTGGTTGTGCTGTAGGTTCTGTGTTCTTTGATGAGAACAGGTTGTAACTTCTATATAGAGCTAATTAGATTTCTTGATTATCCAGCTGAAGCTAACAAAAGTGACCTTCCCACAAAGTGGAAACCTGGCAGATTTTCTTTCAGAAATAATACTCTTTTCTTCCTGATAACTGTGTATTGCTTCAAGTTGGCTAAATAACCCTTTTGTGTGTGTGTGTGTGTGTGTGTTTGTTGTTTCCCTGAAGTGCAGCTTCTATTCAGAGGTACATCTTTACAGTCACTTTCAAAAACATGAGGGGAGTATTTCTGGATTGTAAATCGTTTGAAATGAGAGCTAAGTTAGTATGCATATGAAGAAAATACTTTATAACATATTTTAGTTTAGAAGGCATTTTCAAAAATGGCTTAAACAAGACTCACATAACATTTATAAGGCAGGAAAGTGTTATTAATTGATGTCAGACATGAAGCAAGACACAGGAAAAAGCATAGAAGAGGAATTTTGAAAGTAGTTGTTAGCACTGGCCAGTTTCACTGAAATTAATTACTGAGCTTGATATAAGTAGAATTAGATCATTTTGGTAATCCCATCATACATGACTATAGCAAGGTTGTAACACAGAGTGAGTCCTGGGAAAAAATCCAGTTATACTGATTAAAACTGACCCCTGAAAAAGACAGACACCCTCCCGTTCACCTCTATGGTGCTGATGGCAATGTTTTGATTAATTTTTCATGATAGTTTTCCTGTGTTGTTTTTATGTTACCTGTTTCATTCACTTTTTTTAAAGTCCCACATTGAAATTCAGAGCCTTTCAAGTTCATTGTCAAATGTTCTCATTCATATGCCTCCTTCAGAAATATCTTCATGAATGTGTTGGTTGGAACAGATTGGGATGAAAGTTGGTAAATATAGGAATAGGACAACTTGTCAGAGAAAACAGGACTTGATAAGCCTGCAGTCACTTGCTGGTTTGGCTTCTTCAAACCAGTAAGTACCAATTTTCTTTTCCTCTTTATAAATGCCAGTTGTTCACTGAAAATCATTATTTCTGTGACCTTTATTTGCTTTCAAGACTGCCAGAATTATACAGGCATGGCCTAAAAAACCATTTAAATGAACGTGTAACTTCGGGAGCCTGGTCACGTGTTTGTTTTATCATTAATGTTATCTGACATATAATTACAGAGATTGACAGTTGAGTAATATTGAAATATCCCAGAAAAGAGGTCACACCATAGCATATAGAACTGAGTAGTGATATTCGAGCTGTTCATAGCTGGTTTTGGGACTGGTTTCCTCTTGGCTCAGGGTCTCCCTGTGCTCAGTGTGGATCAGAAGAGCTGGCTGCAGATTCTTCTCTGCCAATTCCAGATACTTTACGGTCCTTTTTCATTGCCAGAGAAGCTGAACTGTTGCAGCCATGGAAAATTTGCAAATGGGAGAACAAAGAGGAGAGGGAGTGCATCTATTCTATTATATGAGTTGTCTGTTACAAAGTCGCTATATCTTTACAGGAAACCCCAGTTACCAACACTGCTTTGAACGTTTCTTTGTCTGTATATATAGGCAAGATACACTCTGTATACTAGAAAACTTGATTGTGTGTATTTTTTCTCTCTGCAATATGTGCTGAAAAGACATACTCAGTGACGGAAAATAAATTTTTAACCTAAAATGCTATTTAACAGTACTTCCATATGGATATGATGGATGTTCAGGAATTGTTCAAAATACAAGTGCAAAAAAACAGGAAAAAAAAAGAAAACCCTATGAAGAAGACAACAACCTTCATACAGGAGAATCTGAGTATTTTTAAGTTTCTGATCTAAGTACCACTTTATTTTAAGGTAGGAATTAATATTACTTTTGAGCACCAGTATTTGCATTTTCTTTGCCACAAATATGTTTTTTTCTTTGCCAGCAATTTGTAATGACATAACTGCACAATTCTTTGAGACCTTTAAAGTAATCTTGTCTTTCTATCCCATATTATAATTTAGGGAAATGTCATTGATTACATAAAAATTATCTTGGCATTGCCTTGTTTCATGGCATCCAAATACGGAATAAACTGGCACCTTCACATGGAAAAGTGCCCTTCTTCTAGATATATTGGGATGGAAAAGAATTGAATTAGCCTTTTGTCACTTAACTGATTATACACGTTCTAGGATACTTGTTTACAAATATTTTTTTCTTTCTGTAGCTGTTTTGCATTCTGAATCCCTCTCTTTCCAGGTTTCCATAGCAACTCTTGTACAGCTTATTCATTAGAAAGAGTTCTGTTTAATTGATCTCCTAATGTATTGCTTAATAGTAACTGTTAAGCAGTCTTTTGTTTCCAGGTCATATTTAAGGTTCATATATTTGCATAAAAACATCTCATTAACTCAAACCAACCATTATTAGTAATTTTCTTCCTTTAGTTTTTTAATAACTAAACCCTCATTGAGGTTTTACAAATAGCAAATATTTATAGCTTGTAGAAAAGGCTTTCTCTGTGAGCCTGGGTGCTTTGTTTCTACAAGCAGTAAGAAAATTACAGAGCTTCAAAATTTTGATCACATTATACAAAGAGAAGGTGTCTTTTTCTCCAACTGAAATTTAAATAGACTGCGCTAACTATAGGTCAGAGGCAATACTTAACAACAAAGTTGCAGTGTATTAGAGGCTTGTATAAATACGAATAACAACGTAAAAAAATAACCAAGAGCAACTGAGAATTTCCCCACCCCCACTGGCAGCACAAAAGCCACAAAATTCTTGCGTGAAGTAGCAGTGTTTTCACTGGCATCCTTACGGGAAACAAAGTCAAGTGTAGATATGTAAAACTAAGTGAAAATGGCATGTAGATGTTACTATTTATTTGACAAGAAGGCAACCATTTTGATATCTATGATTGTTAGATGAAGAATTGAAATTAACCATGTGGTTCTCAGCACATACAGTGGAAGATTTATATGGGTATGAAATTAGTTTTACTGAACAAGATCTGTTGTAAACATGTATCTTTTTAAATATGCAGTTGGCTTCATCTTGTGTATGGAATAATTGAAATGTAACTTTTGGATAAATTGAAAATGGAAAATTTTCCTGTTAGAGGAAGTGGAGGATGATGACATGGGGGGGATGGCAGCTTTCACCAGTGTCAGGATCCCATATTTTCCCCTGATCTTCTACAAAACACTTTATACCCTACTAGAGAACCAGTTAATATTGAAAGTATGGCTTAAAAATAATATCAGGCTCAAATGCATATACGTCACACCATCATGCTAGGGTCCAGAAAATGTAAGTAGCAAATATAATCTTTTCTTCTTTTCCTCTTTTTTTTTTCCCTCTTGCATCCTTGACCTCTGTGTGTCTTTATAGAAACTCTAATAGCATTAACATTATGCTACGATTAAAAAGCTAGACAGCACAACAATGCTGCTTGACAAGATATTTTTACAATCCTTTTTGATGTCATTCTGTTGGGATTGAATGTCCTTTGAACTCTTGCAAATTAAGTGGATGTTCAGTGGATGTATTCTCATATGGTATCTCTTTGTGTTATCTGTTAGGTCTCTTCTGCTGTTTGGAATGAAGGATTGGTTTCCATTTATCCTAGCACCTATAATTTTGTTAAACAGTAATTATTCATGCATAACATGGATTTCAGAATTAGGTTTAAAAAACTTACTATCACTTTTCAATATGTTAAATGTGTGTTTTAAACAAATTGTATGAAGTCTATGCAAGCTAAGCTGATAAAAATGCATGAGCTTTTGTTTCCTGAACTATTTTCAACAACCAACATCAGAGTTTAACCATAAACATGAACCCAGTCTCCAACATACCAGTAGTGCAATATCATATTGTGTATGCTAGTCACATTATACAGGCATAACAACAGAAAGCGGGTAGAGACTGGTAAATTCAGTACAAATTTAAAAGCATATTGTCTAGAAAAAAAAATCAAAGCTTTTAATGGGGTAAAAAGAAGGGCATTATCATAGCATGAATTTTTCCTTCCATAACCAGATTAGTGCAGAATTGTGAGGTATAAATTGTGCATTTTCAGCTGGAAAGAAAATCGAATGTTTTTTCCTTAAATCTCTCTGTATTTTTAAGTACAGTAAGACTGATAAGAATCATCAATAGCGCAAGACCCCTTCCCTCTGAAGGAACCAAACCAAAAAACCACAAGCATGTGAATCTTTATTATCTAGAGTTGCAACTACACCACCTTCGCAGGAGGGAAAAGCCAGGAAGGAATAAAGGCAGAATTCCTGAGGAATGTCACAAGGAGAGATGTCATGGAGTGGTTTGACACTAACAGGTTCCAACAAGTCAAGAAGCATCAACTGGGATTAAAGCAGATAATAAAGAAACCAAGCAACCCAGTGACATTTAGATTTATGAATCAAGAACAGGAGGCCTGTAGTTAAGCTGCAAGCAGATTTCTTTTCTTAAGGAAAAAACAGAGGGACTGAAACTGGAGTTGATATTGCTGATAGAAAGTAGTAAACCCACGTCAGGTTCTGGTGACTGTACTGTTTCACTTTGCCATGCCATCAGAGACATGACATGTCCGGATAACAGATATATTACCCATGCAAAAGGCTGAAAGAAAACGGGAAAATATGGAGACTAAGAGCGCTATGATAAACCGAAGGGAAATGGAGAGGCAGATGTTTAATTTATACACCTGCAATAGGTCTTTTGCTGCTGAGAAGGATGAGAAATGGATTTAGATGGTGATTAACTTATGGACAATACTAGGAAGTAGCAGCCCTCCGACAGACGCAGTAGCTCCCTGATGATACTTTTTTATTATGTACAAAAGGTATCTCCTAACAGGATGTTATTAACCATTCAAAAAATAAGGTTTATATTCTTTTGCCTTGGGCCAGGTTTGTGATTCTGCATTAAGATATAGTTTTCAACAGTTTTCAAAGACTGTGCTTTTTTCCTTCCCTGAACCAGTTGCCTCTTTGTACAACATCTGGAAATCTTAATTTCTTCCCACTGTTGTGTGTGATATCTTGTGATTTTCTCATGCACAATTCATGCCTTGTACTGAAGAGAGACCTACTAACTCAGACATTTTCCAGCAGTCATCAATTTAAGTGCATCACAAACTTTACTGGATTAATTTGTCAGGTAAAAGGCTATTATTCCCATTGTACAAATTATAAGATAAGGCCTAAATAATTATTTTCTCAGGTGGTTTTCTATTTCCAGAGAGCTCAATAAAGATTACGTTCAAGCACAGATTGGTTTTTTTCTCTCCACTTCCTCTTGCATTGCACTTTGTTTCACCTGCTCTAAATGATCCCTTCTCCAGTTTTTTCTCTATTTTAACACTGCCTCTACATTCCAATTTCATTTGCTTTATATAATTTGCCCCATTCAGCATTTAATCATAGAATCATAGAA
>VWZZ01004956.1:301-20027 GCA_013399095.1 Psophia crepitans | reverse complement strand
CCCAGTGATTTTGTGATTCTGTGATTATCCATGGGTGCACTATTATTTCTGAACTTATAGATGATAATATCATGTTCGTTTAATTTCTGCCAAATCCCACTCTCTTACAGAGATCCACACAGCCTAGAAGAGGTATAGTGGCACAGAAAAGAGAAACCTGTTGAACCAAACCAAATAACTGCGTGTAAGCTTATAATTGGTACAGATATAATTAATCAGAAAGTTCTAGTAGCATGGGCTATATTGTTCTGAATAGACTCTTAAACTGTAGTTTGAAATTAACCTGAAAAAGAAACACAGATTCATATAGGGTTTCTTTCTAAAGGAAATGGTCTTACTTAAAACAAACATCAATATAACACTAGAACTTCTACACTCTTCTATACTTCTATACTACTCGTCTATGGAAACAAATTTAGCATTTTTGAAGTAATAAATGCGTACTCAAGATTTTCTGTCTTGTTTCTTCTCATCCTTCTGTTTTAGATCCTGGTGGAGTCCCTGAAAAAAATAATTTCTTAATTTATTTAGACAAAATAGGCACACAAAGATTGTTTCTGTAGATCCGGAGACCACAGTTCAAAAAGCAGCTCAACCTTAGACAATCTAATTGAACTGCCAGGTCTTTTCGTCTTACCCTTTCTGCACCTTCCGGAGTCAGTACTGTAGGCCTCTTTTTGTTTTAAGTAGCATTGACGTTAATTGTGTTGTTTTTTTCATAAACACTGCTATTCAAAAAACCAGTCACATTGTGTCTGTTCTACACATCCTTGCTCTCTGTGTGTGCCACGCCTGGAAAATTCACTCATCATCATGGCTTTGTGCTCCAGTATAGCCATAAAAATTATGGTTTTTTTATCAGCTGAAGCTGGATAAAATGTAAAGCTTTCCAGGACAGGGAAACTGAACTGGTAATTCTGAGCAGTGTGCAATACATCCATTTATTCAAGACGCGAACACCAAATATGTCACTTGAAAGGATTTTAGGAGGAACAGTCGAAACACAACTGACCTAAGCCAATATTTATCTTTCCAGGTATCAATAGGCTCTTAAGCCATTATCACTGGCTCCAGCTTTAAAACTACTCAGAGTGGTCCCCAGGTTTTGCCTTTGACTGCAGCATGGCCTCTTTGAGCTGACTGGGTTCTTTTTGTTACTCTGGCTGAAAATTTGGCTTTCTACTCAGACCTCTGCTCAGAACAGTTTATTATTAACTGTCCATAAAAGTTAAATAAACATCATGACCCTCCCTCCCATATTAATTTTAATTTATCAGATAGTTTTTGGATTTTCTTTCGTTTTTTCTAAGCTCAGCATGCTCTCACAACTAACACAACTCTGTCAAGAGATAGTGGCAATAAAATACCCACTTGTCTTTAGATGGATAAAGTCCTCAACCCTGTAATTTCAGTGACAGAACAGAAGAGATAAAAGCAAAAATACCAAAGCAGAGGCAACCCCTGCCCTGAACAGTGGCACAAAGCCCCGGTGCCACGTGATGTGATGGGAGGCTGTGTGCTGACAGCTTCCACCCTGCATATCCGGGAGATCCTGCGCATAATGACGCACAGAGACGTACCAGAACCGCTGCACCTGTGCAGGGGAAATAGCTGGCAGGTACAGAGTGAGTCTGACACATCCTGATCATGGGTTGACTCTACAAATAATCTTCTGTGAAACTGAGGGGACTCGGGGGGCTCCAGTGTATTACACACAGAGCTAGCTCCCCGGTGCACGAGGCGGGCAGGGCAGGACGGGGGCACTCTGGCACGTTTCTGTGCACACACTAGACATTTAAACTCTGACATCTGTTCAGGACATAAGGTCTTTGAGCAATCTGACAGGGTTTCTGAACATCTGGAAATTTTGGACTAAAGAGCTAGATGGATGATGTTAACAGTTAAGAACTACAGGACCCTTAGTGTTTGCCTCGATCTACAAAGTTCTGTGCTTCCACAGAGATTCAAAATACACTACTCATAAAAGATTCCTGAAGTATGAGATAAAAAATATTTTTTTTTTACTTGTAAATGAATAGGATGAGGGTTTTTTTGACAGCTTACAAGCATTTCAAAAGTCATGTCACTTCAAAACCCATGCTTGTTTTATAATTTATGAAGCATTACATCTCATTATTTCCCAAGAAGATGCATGAAGAGATGAAATCCTCTGAATAAATTCTACAGCTGAAGGTAAAAGGATTCAATTTTTTTCCTAGATAACCTGGCCTTAGAAATTCCTTAGAAAATAGCCTAGACAATAGGGATCTATATTCATTAGCAGAAATTTTTCAAGGCTATAGATAGCTCCAAATGTTTATCTTCCTTTTCTCACCTAACATCCTCCAAGTCTACAGAATGATGCTAATTTCTGTTAATATTCTGTTTCATTCCTGTCTAAATACTTCTAAGAAATATGTCCAGTGTTTTCCAATCTTTTGTATGATGTTGAGTGAGTCCCATATAGGTGTAATACTTAGTATCAATGGGTCCAAACATCTCAGGTCTGTAGCAGGCCCTTGGACTGTCCGATATTTTCAGTCTACATCTTGGGAAACATGGAAAATTTATGCAGTAGTGAAAGAAGCCAGGACAGAGCAATAAGAAAGGAAATCTTGACTGCAATCCAGGCTCAGCCAGGAGGCGGTTTGCTATATCCATACTACAGATGACCCATACGGAAGGGTATGGCTAAAGAAATGCCAAGTAGAACTGTGACAGCCTGACTGTGGGTGTACTAAGAGCCTCAGCCCACATTTTCTGACTGTTTATAGTATGAAGCATATCACTAAAGGAGAAGGAGTCAACAACTTAATTCAAATTGCCCGTCAAAGGTAAAAATAATTTGGCAAGTCTAGGTATTGAATCTATGCAGTTATTACAGTTTTTTAAAACTCTATTTTTTACATTTGCAATATAAAGATTGGTTATTTGTTTTTTTCCCCATTTTTTTTCAAATTTATTTTCTTCCATGATTGTACAGTGAGGAATATGGAGAGTGGAAAGGCAAGCATCTTTTGGAGCATCATCTTCTGGAATTTAGTAGATCAGTTATAGACATAATTATGATTCTCCTTATCTTTTGAAAGCTTCTCTGAATTGTTGGAAGCTTGGTATTCTTTAAAGGATTTAAAACAGAATTTAATAAAAATTGTTTCTGTTAACAAATCCTACTAGATAGTTGAAGTAAATAAAATGATACTACATTACAGAAACTTCAATAGAATCCTTACAACTTCAGGAGGCTGTCTGTCAGTTTCCCCAAATTACCTGTTGCAGATTTTTTTCTGTAATCACTCGAAGTTTGATACTTGATCAAATATCACAATGTGCCTGAGAGTAGGGTCAGAGACTGTAATAGGAAACCTAAAGGACAAGTTCTTTTCCATCGGATTCTGCAGTAGTCCGTACTGTATGTGGGAAGGGGTGGGTAAAATCTGTGTGTCATCTAATCCACTTATTGGATGAACAGTAGTGGAGGAAATTAGTAAAGAAACAAGATTTTTTTAAAAAGTCATTTAACATGGACTTATGCATAAACTGTCGCTCTAAGGAAAGTGAAATTGGTCAGCGTGGAACAGCTCCTCTTTGAGGTTTGTTTCAGATTCTCAATCCAAAAAGCACCCGGCAGGTCAGTTGCAATCTGGTGTAACTCACTGACTTGGTAGTGGTGCTGTACAGTCTCTACTTGCTGGTTTGATATCCAGGGTGACCCACAAAGCTTGCCTGAATTTCCATGCAGAAAAACTGGCCTGCAGTTTTCTCCCGAAATCTTGCTGGCAGCCAAGTGGATGCAGCTTCCCTGCCTCCAGCCAGCTGGCCCACGTGGCCATCACGTGCTAAGGTGGTCCCAGCGGCTTGCTGGAAGCGCTTGGTAGAAATTTACCCTGTAAGCGAGGAGGGGACGAGGGTCACATTTTTCTTCTTCATAGCACAGAGAACAGATTCTCTCTGTTAGAGAGGACTTCTCCCAAGGTCAGAAATCCAGTGTGTGTATCCAAACAAATACAAAATTCCAAGTTGCCACTTACAAGGAGTTTTTTATAGCAAAGCATACCTGGAGACTTTAAAGAAATAAGTACCATTAACAGAAATAGCTGTAAGACCAAAACTTATTACTGATGAACTGGAGATAAGAAGGATGAATGTCTAACATTCCTCTGGACTTGAATATAACAATAAACATGTTTGATTATGAAGCAGTGGAATAAATATTAAATAGCTGTTTGAACAATAGAAATCAACGATGCAGATTTTTCTATGGGGAAAAACAGACAACAAACAGCTTGTAAATTACATATAATTATCTCTCAGATAATTGGTCTGTTAAAAGAGAAACAAAACAACTGAAAACAAAAAATAGCCACTTAAAAAAAGACTGCTCTCTATAGACAGACACATTTAAAACTCAGCTGAGAGGGATTAAGAATCACTGAAGCCCTGAAATGTATTTAATCAGTTTTCTCTCTTTTGCTGGCTGCTATAAACAGACAGAACTTTCATTCCTAGAAGTATTTCATGTCAGGTTTTCAGGTACTAGAGGAGAATCGTTTTGTCCATATATTTCAGTATTCTCAGACTCAGCTATGTCATTAAAAGCATTTGAGCAATTTGCTTAAGACAATAAAATTCTGCTTGATAGTTGTAGGAAAGAAAGAAAAAAGCCTCGTATATTCCTGACTTACACATTTACATGCTAGGTACTAGTTTTTCATTATACAGTTATTTTAATTAAATAGCATGTATATTTATTTCTGTGTGTCTAATTTCGTTTCTTTTCCATTCTTTCTCATGCACACACTGTTCTGGATTGCAGTGAATGGTATTGCATTAGCATTCCAGTACTGTCAAAATGGCTTGTCTTTTATTTATTTGTCATGTTTGTTTATAAAAGCAGAGTTCATATCAGTAAGACCTTTCTGGTTTTTGTTTTTCAGTATTGGAAGAAACTACTTAGGGTAAAACATTATTTCCAGTATTGAAATTTCCTACCCCAGAATACTTCAGACTGTAAAAATATAAACTAAATTATGTTTATTTCAAACTGTATCTATATGCAATGCATATGCTTAAATACAGTATAAGCAAAAATATATTTATTTCATATATTTAAATAGTTATGCAAAATCTGAGCTTTTTGTTTTTTTAAAGCATAAATAAACTAATAATTTAAAAGCCTAATCTCACCCCGAAATGCTGCACTACCTGGAACAGCTTTTTATCATTACAAAGTTCTCTCTCTAAAATTACAGGAATCTGACCAGCTAAAAATTATGAGCAATATGATGATATTGATTTTCAGTGAAGAAACTAAACTCAGTTCAATAGCATAAAACGATGTTGCATTAATAAAAATGCTCTATGATATTTCTCACATATAACAGCAGACAAAAGGAGTTTAATGTTTTTGGTTGTTACAATTACTGGTCTCTGTTGTTTACATTTCTAAAATACGGGAAAGAGAAAGGCACCGGTAGTGTTTCAGATAAAATTTGGTGACATCCTTAGCCTGATTTTCTCTGTTCCTGCAGAACTGGTAGAAGTATAGACCTAGCAGCTTGTGGGGGGGAAATTATTCTGATAATCATTTAACATTTCTATGGATGAGAGAATGACAACAAACACTTTAGATATGGCAGCACAGCACATACTAATCATATGCTGTCCTTAAAATGCTTTGTTCTTCTGGCAAAACACTTTACCATCTTTGAACTTACCCTAATGTTTTGAATGTTAAAAACATTTTAGTGTCTTGTGGACCAGGAGGTAAATTTGTTATATTAGAGAAAGTGTAAATAAGACATTCAACTTCAAAGAATAAAGAGGAAGAAACGATCAATGCTAGTTAAAACCACATAAAATCTTTTTATTATTTAAAATATATATGTATTTACACGGTTTTTACAGCAAGAATTATCTTATCACCATAAAGATCTTCCTGACAATTGTATTCACCCATTCTTTGGACTCCTCTCTACGTAGATGTATCAGATGAATATGAAGGATTTCTACAGAACAATTTTGAACTTTGAGCTGAATAAAGACCATCATGGATGTTTTCCATATAACAATCAGGATCTGTGGTACAGCTTAAAATGTGAGACTATAAAGATTAATTATCACAGTGGTTTTTAATTTATCTATAAATTTTTGTTAGCAACCATAAGTGATGTTTGCATTTAATAGATAAAACAAGTTAATTAGAACTATTCATTTAGGAAACACAGTCCCATGGAGCTAAAATCAATAAGCCAACAAAATTACCCTCCCATTTGTAACACAGAAGTATACCTATACCTGTAGGCAACCACACATGCAAATATTCTTTCTAAAACATTCATAATTAAAATACATATGTACATAAATTATATTTCAAATATTAGCTTTTTCAAATTGTGGTGGGTTGACCCTGGCTGAAGGCCAGCTGCCCAACAAAGCCACTCTGTCACTCCCCTCCTCAGCTGGACAGGGGAGAGAAAACTTCACCAAAAGGCTCACAAGTCAGGATAAGGACAGGGAGAGATCACTCACCAGTGGTCATCACAGGCAAAATAGACTCAGCTTGGGGAAATTAGTTTAATTATTACCAATCAAATCAGAGTAGGATAATGAGAAACAAAACCAAGTCTTAAAACATCTCTCCCCACCCCTAATTTCTTCTCATGGACTGCAGTTCTTCACGAACTGCTCCAGCATGGATCTCTCCCATGGGGTGCAAACCTTCAGGAGCAGACTGCTCCAGCATGGGTCCCCCACAGGCTCGCAAGTCCTGCCAGCAAACCTGCTCTGGTGTGGGCTCCTCTCTCCATGGATCCACAGGTCCTGCCAGGAGCCTGCTCCAGTGTGGGCTTCCCACAGGTTCACAGCCTCCTTCAGGTGTCTCCACCTGCTCCTGCACTGGGCCCTGCATTGGCTGCAGGTGGAATCTCTGTGCCCCATCATCCAGCCTTATTGGGCTGCAGAAAGACAGCCTGCCTCACCATGGTCTTCTCCAGGGGCTGCAGGGGAATCTCTGCTCCAGTACCTGTAGCACCCTGTCCCCCTCCTTCTGCACTGACCGTGGTGTCTGCAGAGTTGTTTATCTCACATATTCCCACTTCTCTTTCTGGCTGAAATTGCTCCTGTTTCTTTTCTTAGCTATGTCATCCCAGAGGTGCTACCACAGTCACTGATGGGCATGGCCTTAGCCAGGGGCGGGTCCAACTTGGAGCCAGCTGGCATTGGCTCTGTTGGACATGGGGGAAGCTTCTAGCAGCTTCTTGCAGAAGCTGCCACCCCTGTGCCCCGCCCCCTGCTACCAAAACCTTGCCATGCAAACCCAGTACACAAATGCTGTTTTTGCAGGTGTACAAATGATTCACAATAGTTCTGTTCATACAAGTCACCACGTTGATTTGGTTTTCTAGCACTTAGACAGATTTGATAAGCAATTGCACGTGGCAATTTTTCTGAAAAGGTTTTTAAAGCATGTGAAGAGAATGTATTGACTTAGGAAAAGCAATACGTAACCCAATTAAAATAAGTAACATTTTGAAATCATAAAATCCAGATGTGAAAAAAGAAATGTGGGAAAAGACAGGGACCACAATTCACAATTTTGTGTTGGAAAATGATGTGTTAGACACTGCCTGTCCTAAGCTCACCAGGTATAAATCCAGCTAACTCCACAGGCAGTAATGGAACTGTTCCAGTCTGTCACAGCTAAAGAGCTAGCCCTAAATCTTTTCAAGCAAATTTTCCTCTTTTAAACTTATGCTGTATGAGCACTTTTAAATATGACCATCTTAGCAAAATAATTTCTCAAACACAATAGATTTTAATTATGACAGCTTAAATTAATTGCTCAGGTAAATTAAAAACTTTGCTTAATTCCAGATAGTTTCCTGACTCAGAACTGTTTCTACTTTATTTGAAAAATCCTTTGCGTAGTGCTTTGGAGACGTTAAATTTTTTTGCTTGTCATCATTAACCAGTTCTCCAGAGCACTACAGAAACTGTCCTCATACTTGTTATATGCAGAAGCCTGAAGTATTAAATCTCGTGCTTATCATCTAGCAATGGACTTTGACTAATTCCTGGGCATTTTGCTCCAGCAGCTTAGGGCAAATACATCGCAGTCTGCTCTGCTGGAGATTACCATGCTGGTGGCAGAACCAGTAAGAAAGACTTGCTGCCCACAGCTCATCTGCCTCTGTGAGCAGGCTGTGAACCTCCTGTAACTAATGTTATTATAATACTCTCAAAACCAATAAAAATAAGTTACAGCAAATGATGATGCACACAGCAAGCCACTTGTCATAACTGCAAAGTACGTACAGCCTTCCGAGTAAAAAATGGGACTAGGGTTATGAAGAAACCTTTACATTCAGTGTTTGAAGGGACTTACTGCAAAATGGAAGAGAGACTGTTTAGTGCACGACTTGGAAGCATAAACAGGAGAGGAAAGGAGAATTTATGAAAATACATAAAATTTAGAGTAAGAGGCTATAGAGGTTGTGGAATAATCATAAAAAAGCAATGATAAAAGCTACTGCATTTGGTGCTTTAAAATTAGATTTTACAAGATGATAAGGAAGAGAAAAGAGGCAAACTGATAAAAGGAGCACTCCAATTCCTTAATCCTGAGGATAGCTGAGCTTCATTTATGCATTTTAACAACAGTCACCTAGGGTGATCTAAATTACATTGATAGCAACAGCTCCCAGAAGACTAGAGTTATGCTCCCTGCATTGCAAGGCTGACAAGAGGAGGAACAAAAGATTTTTAAATGAATGTTAGGTTCACCTAATTTAATTCAAGTAGATTAGCCATTTGAGAAATGCTTCACTCTCTCAAGGAGACTGGAAATACTGGAAAAAAAAATCTGCTTTAACGTCATTGCTCTCAGTAGTTTTATCAAGTTTAAATTTGGGCTGCACCAGAGAGAGGGAGCGGCAGAGTTCTTACAGTTTGCTCTGTGGTGGATCAGTGCTGAGGTTGCTCCAGCCCTTGCTGGATTAAAGGTTACTTTCCCTTTCCAATTGTGAAATATTTTATAATCTTTTTTTTTCCTTCATTTTTCCGTTCTGTTCTCTGAAGAACTGCTTGACGAAGTTTTTTCAGAATCTAGGAAAGTTTGCAGAAATCCAACCTAAAAATGAACAGTTATATCTACATGACTGTTACTTCCCAGAGGGCCACCTTGCTCTGTAGCAGCTTTGTAGCATGTGTAGTCTATCTTTCCATTCAGTGAGCTGAATGAATAGTTGGTATAGTTTCAGAAGAAATCGTGATGAGTTATCATGCTTCACTGCTTTGACTGTTGTAAGAAGAAAGGGAATGCAATTTACCATACTTAAATTTTCAGAAGACATACTATAAATCACAGTAAAAAAATCAGTAAAAGATATTAAACAGCCTTTATTAGACCAGAAATTGCTTTTACCAAAACCAGAGCATGGTTTCTTTTGAAGGACTGCTTCTTAACACGTGTGGAACCAGTAAGTTCACTAAAAGTTACTAGTATTTTTCAAAAATTTTATTGTCAAGGGTGTAGGACTTTGACATAGAAGAAATGAGAGGATAAGAAAAAGCTGACTAGAGGCTCAAAGATAAAGGACAATTTGATGAATAAAATATTTTCTGGCGGAATTGCAGAACTGGTGGAAAAGTTCAGGTTTAAATCAGTTTTTATTATTTATAAATTTCATGTGCTGCTTGAATAAAAATGATGGAAAATTCTCCACTGAATCTTGGTTGGTAGTACCAGCCAAAACAGGTGCAGAATATTTTAAGCAGATAAGTGGACCAGTGAGATTCTTCTTTCTGGTGGTTTAATAAAATGTGTAAAGATTATGTTAAATGCAGCAATGTGGAGAATATCTTTCAATGTCTATTGGAACTCACAAACATTATCAGAATTTGTTTTCAGACTGCTAAGTGCCCAAAGAATATATCCAAAAGCTAGTTTCAAAAGTGATCCATACCAAAATATCTACATAATTGCATTTATTAAAAAATTGTGATTTTTTTCCCCGTTCAGTAAGTTTAAATTAGAACATTTTGATATTATAAACAAAAAAAATTGACATTAAGTAATGCCATATGGACAATGATCCTAGCTATTTCATTGGTGCAATTCATGGATCAAAATTCTCATAAAAGATGAAAGTATTAGTTTCGACTAACAAATATGAGTAACAAGTTAGATTATCAATCAAACTTAAGCACACTTCTTCAGAGGCCGATTCTTATTGAGTAGTTCACCCTATCAACATGAAGAAGAGAGGGGAAAAGAATGAGATGTGGAAATAGGTAGGAAAAGGAATACGTAGAATGTACTTATGTTTTGGATATTTTCAAATGGTACCTATTTAATGTGATGTACTTATGAGAAATGGTAAAATTATCTAAAACAGGAATATGAAAGAGGTTTTAGGAATTCTGAAATACTGAAAAATTGCAACTGAAGACTGTTTTATTTGAGAGGTAGAAAGTTAGGTCATCAGAATTGTATTATGCTCATCTTCAATTTCCAGTAAAACATTGGAACAAATACTCAACTGAAATAATCACATAGATGGTACCTAGGTCATGCATGTGTGCCCATACAGATTTATTGAGTGCAAATTATGTTAAGTCTACCTAGTATCTTTCTGTGGTAGCTTATAACAGTGGAGAAGAGGAGTGTGTGCTATGTACCTTGATTCATGTAAGACTTTAGATGCTGTTGCAGGTTGTGTTAATTAGCAAGATAAGGCAATGCAACCAAACTGAATGTACTAAAAAAAATAGCTGGAAAAGCATACTTAAGGAGCACCTACTATTGTGCATTATCAAACCAGAATAATATATCTATAATTCTTAAAAAGACTGTTCTGAGCCTTGTATTATTCATTTTTTTTTAATGAGCTGACCAATAGAAGAGAATAGGCATATTCACTGTACAAATGCCACTGATTTTGGAAAGATAATGGCCTTCTAGGAGATGGGCTCCAATGTAAAACAATCCTGACAGACTTAAGAAATCAGCCAAAAAAACCCGAACATCCATGGCTCAATTTTAAAAATTTGCCCCTTGCATAGGCGTATAATGAATTCTCAGAGTGTGAATGGGCATCACCTCAAAACTACCGATTGTGCGATAAAGACCTTTTAGCAGGGAATGTGTTGAAAACTCAGTGTGACAAAGTCATGTTGTTTTTAGAAAGACTGACATGCTACTGGGATCTAAAATGTGAGGTTGTCAGTAAAACATGTGGCATAACCTTTCCATAGCACCCATTACAGGTAGTCTGCCTGGCTCCGGGACTACATTTGAATAAAAATATAGACCTGTCAGACAGTCGTAGCAGAATAGCAAAGAGACTGATCAGTGATCAAGAAAATATGGTTTAAAATGAAATACTTAAAGTTTTGGAGTTGTTAGAGAGAAAAAGGACACCTGAGGGAGGGAGTTGGTCTTCCTTTATGTAAATGTTAGAAGGGAGGAAAAAGCTGTTCTGCAGTCCTATCTACATGTTAATATTGCATGTATCAACTGGTAATAGTCTCAGTGCTGTTAGTCCTATTTCTGATATTAGTCAGAAAGTGACATTTTTCACTACAAAGGTCCTAAAAGATGTTTGTGTTGTAGTACGCACTGTACAGAAGAAGTACTCGCCCATTCATGGAAATGTTAAAAAAAAAAATAATTAACTTCAAATGTTCCTCTGTTTAGCACCTATAGTAATGAGAGGCATGTAGAAAAAGTTAGAAAAACAGATGCTGTCAAATATTCATAAGGTGTAAATCAAAATAGATTTATTGAAACTGCAGAAAATGTCCATTTAGAATTTTTCTGCTGGAATAACATTGAGTACAAGTGCATGCTTGTAAAACTCTTTCATTCTATGAGATTCATGCTATTAGAACTTGGATAAGAATCTAGTAAAGTGCCTGCTTACAAAATCTAATCTAATCATGAGCAAAACCTCCAAGCTGATAAACTCAGTTATCAATAAAAATGAAACTAAGCAAAAAAACCCAAAGTTGTTATTCTTATGATGAGAAAAAGTGGAACAAACAGTAAAATCCTAGAAGAGATGCAGAGCAGAAGATAGAATCATAGAATCAAGAATACAAGGAGGAAATTATAGGGGCAGAATGGGCCATTCAGGTTCCCCTGCTAAAGAAAGGTGCGTTCTCCACAGTAACCAGCAGTTCTGTAACTCTTGAGAATGTCAGAAACTTGGAGAGCTGTGAATTTGGCTGAACTTCCAAATTGAGGGATTAAACTAGTCATCAAACCCCACTCCCATTCTAGTAAGCATTATTCTTCCTGCTGAAGCAAGCAGGCAAGACTCTATTTGCAGAGCCGGAAGAATGTGGCCCAAGAATCCTTTGGACCATAAAATTAACTTTTTTGGGATTATGTGGGACTTGAGACATCTACTCCTGCAAAAGATAAAAGTACACACACACACACACACAGAGTAGATAGACAGTTGTTCAGCCTGGAGAAGAGACGGCTCCAGGGACACCTAATTGTGGCCTTCCACTACCTAAAGGGGCCTACAGGAAAGACGGAGGGGGACTGTTTACCAGGGAATGCAGAGATAGGACAAGGGGGAATGGGTTTAAACTGAATGAGGGGAGATTTAGATTACATATAAGGAAGAAATTCTTTCCTGTGAGGGTGGTGAGGCACTGGAACAGGTTGCCCAGAGAAGCTGTGGCTGCCCCCTCACTGGCAGTGTTCAAGGTCAGATTGGATGAGGCTTTGGGCAACCTGGTCTAGTGGAGGGTGTCCCTGCCCATAGTGGGGGGGGGTTGGAACTAGATGATCTTTGAGATCCCTTCCAACCCAAACCATTCTATGATCATAGGTAGATATGCCATTTCTCTAAACAGCCCAAATTGTGCAGAAGGATGATGCACACACAGTCCCCTTCCCTAACACCTTGGAGATTTGGCCAAGCAAGAATTTCCAGGATGACTGTGTTGTACACCATTCCCCCAGCAGTAACTCCAGCACAATCAGCATAGGGACCTACTGAAATTGATAATGTCATGATTACCTGTAATGCTGTGACCCTAACTACAATTCCAAAAATCTTAGTTCTGAACACTTTTAAAAATGTTTTGGCTAACCTAATTTAAAGACTTTAGAAAGCATTTCTAATTAGAAAGAAATCTTAATCAAAATTTTAGGCATGTTTAAATCTTCTAAAAACAATAAGGTAGAAGTACGTATTTAATGTTCTCATAAACTTCAACGCTTTACTAGATAGTTACAGTTTTCTTCTTTAAAATGAAGAAAAAATACTGTAAGCATAGCTAGAAGAAAATTATCAGTAGACACATAAACAAAAACCTTGTAAAAAATTTTGGAAAGTTGTGTTCGAGTAACTTTCTTCAGAGCAGCATAGATCAGGATTTGTTCCACTCAAGTCAGTGGAATTAGGTTCAAGTGTAAAATCAGGAAAAAGTATATTTGATTACACCCCAAGTTACTAACTATTCTGTAAAATGAGAGTAAATAAGATAGAAACAGGTTTTCGTACCTGCTAATAGAAGAATTCTCCGTTATCTCAGGACCTTCTTGAAAACCACTGAAGGTAATGAAAATCTTCTCAAGAGCTTTAGCGCACCTAGAATTATCTTTTCAGGAAGGAGGTGCCTGAAAGATTAAGACTATACAGAAGAGTCCGAGTACTCTTACTGTGAGGGGAACATGGCTCTTGCACATTTTTCCAGACTCCGTTCCTTGCATTTGCATTATAATGCATGTATTTCATCAACACGCAATTGTAAATATACCCTTCAGAAAAATGACCTATTGATGTGTTCCCCAAAGCCTCTACTGACTATAATGTGTAATTTAATTTCAACTTCTATCTGAAATTAATTATATGCTCTGTGAGACGTCATAGAAAATTGCATTTTCTGTTATCCTTTTTTATTTTTTTATTCATGGCAATAATAAATTCATGCTGATTCTTTTTGAATTATGTTTACGGTTTTACTGATATGAAACTTAAACTGATAGCACTGGTGAGGCAACAATAAGCAATGTGAAATATACATGAATGAACTTATTCATGGTTTACGATTAACTGTAAAACACATAAGGTTTTTAAACAGCTTATCTTTTTCTAACTTCCTTTATTGTGTCTCCAAGGCTTGGTATTTTATACATTACGTAAAATATATGCTACTCTTACCATGAATAGAAATGAAAACTACAATTTATTTATGGGACATTTTTATAGCCATATATATGTGTACCGCTGGTCATAACCCTGTATGAGGCTGAACAAAATGATTTTACTGTAAAATATGTTACACCTGATATCATATGGTTTGCTACAGTAGTGCACGGAATGCATGAAAAACAGTTGCGTTCAATGCCCACGGTATTTCTAATATATAGAGGAATACATTTTCCATCTGTATTATTTTTTTCTTACTGCATCTTTTACAAGTTTTGTGTTAAGAACTTGGACTTCAGAATATCAAACATGGTATTTTAACAGTTTTTTAAATAGCTTTTGTTGCAGCTCCATCTAGTCTCAGAGCACTCTTTTTCACTTTCAGACAGCCCTAGGCTGAATGAAAAATCTAGGGTCAGGCTTTTCTCTCAGATTGGGTAGCTTGACTTTGCATCCAACATCTGATATACTTCAACAGCAGAGAAGGCCCAAACTCTTAGGCTTTGAAGTTCAGTAATACTTGAAAGAAAGACCTAAGGCAAATACCAGAGTCAAAGAAGTTAAGTCTGTTCTGGATAGGTGAAGCAATATCTCATAGCTACCAAGGGAGATTTAATTAATAAAAACATGTTAGCTTCCTGTTGTTCTGAACCAGAATATCCCCTCATGATCTCTGTCAAGGAATTTAACAACAGTTCAAATTAAATCCTTTATTCAAGACATAACTTCTGTTTAGAAAACCGATTTTGATGTTTTCAGAATTTAAAAAAACAATTATCCAGTGTAGAGAGAAAGTAGCAGATGACTGCCTAAACCCCCCCTCGGATGCTGGGAGAACAGGAATAAATCAGTGAAAGAAGGAAAACCATACCTCTTAAGTGTTCTACCCTTTCCAAAGCTTATTGTTACTCTGCTTAGCCTGTTCAACCCAATGGTCTGTGAAGTCTAATGTACATCCCAATTTCTTGTAGAAATTGCTGAATTTCTACTTGCCCATGACAAAACAATGCTCTCGGGGCGGGGGGGGGTGTGCGGGGAGGGGAATGAAATAAATAAATAAGTAACATATTAAATTTATCCACATGGATAGTGTTGGAATGGAGTCAGTCATCCAAAAAAAAACCCACATCAAACTTCATCTGAAATATGTCCATTAGGCACTTCTATATCTTAGTGTCCAGAGTACGTCTGGTTTTGCACTCAAGTCCATAGAGAAAACTATGAAGGTGTGAAAACATTTGCAGTCAAATTTTCAATTTTTCTTGCTCTCCAACTTTTTTAATTCCTCTAATTTTATTTTCCTCCCTGAACTTGTTTTCTTCCTCTGCCTTTGTCTTCTCAGTTTATCAGGTAACTTCATTATCTATTTAGTTTTACTTGTCTATTTTCTTCCCTCACAACTATTTATCAGTCTTTTCCCTCTGAATGTCATGTTACTGGAGTCTTTCAAGAACCATCTAATCAAATACATTTCATCATGTTATTCCACTGACAGAAATTTCTGGAATATGATAAACAGTTGCAATGGACATTTTTCTTATTCCAGGAGCATCATTTACTTGGTTTGCTAAAGATATTGTCATACACAGAAATATAAATTTCAAACATGCTGCTTTCCCCCTTTTTTTCCACAGATAAATACACACACTTTCAGCTCATATCAATAACAACTTCAGCACTGGACATTTCTTTGGGGTTAATGACCCTTTCCAGGGTTGTGGATCATTGGCTCCCAGGAGGTTGTTAATTCTCAGAAAGAGCCCTGTTCCTCTGCTTTTATTGCTTAAATAGATTGTGTGTAGAATTGCTCACTGCCATATAACATAAATACTGAAGAGAAAAAAATAAGGCAAGTTCCCAGCTGAGCAGAAGCTGATATGGCTCAAATTGACTTTATCTTATGCTGGATGACAGTTGGATATTAGCAAGTGCATCCACTGCTCGTCCTTATTTTAATAACAATTTCAGGGTAAAAGACTGCCACTTACTTTTCCTTGATAAAGGACTTGAAGATGAATTGTCTTGAGAGCATCAGTTGTACTTTTGAATCATAAAATAAATAAAGCTTAACAGCTTACATATAATGATTTCTTCTAATTTGCACTTCCCAAAAAATTGCTTTTTGTCACTTTGAACTGAAAGTAGATCTACAGTATCAACTGGGCACTGATTAAATTGAGTTATTAACCCCTCAATAACAGTGTTTATAATGAAAATACAGACAGACCATTAAGTATAGTGCCTACTAAGAGCAAGTTCTAAAATGTTATTACTGAGGGGGTTTTGTTTGTTTTTAACACGGTGTTATTTTCTTTCCTTTTAATTTGTAGGCATCTCTGTCAGTCTCATGTTTTGGAATAGGGCAGTCAGTATTAAACCATTGCACTTGTTATAGCCTGAACTGGGTTTGGTGTTCAATGTGAAACAATTAATTCAGAGGTGAAGTACAGCAGTAAAATACACTCAGGTGTACCCCTACAGTTAAAATAAATAAATAAATAAGGAGAAACTAATAATTTCAACCCCATTAGATTTTTCTCTTATGGATTACTTTTGGAGAGAGCATTATTTTTTTTTTTTTCAGTTTAAATCTAACTGGCTATTAATTTCTTCTTTCTTTTATGAGTTGAGAAAGTGCACCAATGTCATTGCTGCGTAGACCACCAAGTTGTTAACATGCAGCTCATGGAGCCACATGCAGGACTCAGGGAAAGTAAGAGATGAGCATCATTACACTTTCAGAGGTGGCAAACACCATTTTTTCCTATATCAAAATTTCTGGCATACTCTCTAGAGGTCTGTAGCCAGAAATGGAGGTATGGGCAGGAGAAGCAATTTTATTAATTACTTTTTGTTCCTTTTACATTTTGCTATTTTAAGTTCATTTGTGTTTGGCCAGCTTTTGTCCTGTCATGTTCTCATTTGCTTAGATACAAGCTCTTACTTAAAGTTTTATAAAAAGTGAAGGAGATGAAATTAGATCCTACTGGAAGCCAAAATGCCAAGTGAAAGGTTACAGTAATTTATTTTTACCTAGATTGGTATGTTCTATGCTAAACTTTGATCAGTCTGACTGCCTTTTGGACTGCTGATTCACTTGCTAGAGAATAATACGTGCAGACAACCGAATCAGTCATCTAGATCTAAGCTATCATAGTCTTTTGGCAGCTGAGTAACCAACCAGCATTGCTTTTCAAAGCTAAGTGGATTGCTTAGGAAGGCAGAGATGTAGATGAAGCCCACAAAGGTGGGGTATTCCACATAAATTACTATTCCGCACTCCCACAAGTGACTGTTAACTTCACTGAAGATATTGAGCAATGCTAAGTTAAACCAGGTAAAGAATCAGTTCTGAAAATATCTAACAGCAAAAATAAACATTTTCCTGATGGTCATGAGATACGCAGCATTACACCACACATACTCACATGTTCATACCCTGTCATATAGATTCATAGAATCATAGATGAACATTCACATCCTATCAGACTATTGGTTACATGCTTAGGTGGTGTGTAGCTAGACAGATCTCATGCAAAACCCTGAAACAGCTTATGTCTGACCAGGGGCGTGCCTGGAGGTCTTAGAGGCACAAGCCCTTCACCCGCTGCATGTTCGGCTTCTGGGTGCATGCGTGACTTCCTAAACATCAAGTCCTCCAAACAGCTAGATGTCTAATCCCTATTGGGAAACCTCAGCAAGGTTTCCTCCTTCTGCTTCTCCTGAAATGCTTAATCCTATAGACTTTCTGAAGGTATCTTACAGATTTGAGGTCCCATAATTTGCAGCGATAATTTACTTAATTGGAAACGTGGCAGGTCACCTCCCTCACCCTCTGCTAGTTACTTAAACAGTGGTTTAGTGGTTTAATTCCTTTCATAGAATGTGTGAGCTCCTGGGTTCATTTTCATTTTCTGTATAACAATATAAAACTTCCTCATTTTTGGACAAGTGCTCAGGCTACCAGGTGACATTTCAGCTTTGGAAAAAGATCATAGCTCCTACTTTTCAAGCCAGCACCCCTTCCATTACTGAACAAGATGTTTTGGCTAAAGCAACCCTAGCTGCATAGCCTGATGATTAAATCCTCTTTTCAATAAGAAGGATGAAGACAGTGGTTAGCTGTTCCACACTCTGTATTTTAAATAACAGGAATGAATATTCTGGGCAATTTTTAAAAAGTTTTCAAGGGTCAGACTCACAAGACGAAGGAAAAAATCACAGATACTTCTTCCCTTTCCCTTCTCAAATACTCATTCTCTCTCCATATGGAACCTAGGAACATAATTTTCACTATTTAAGATATACCTTAAAATTAAGGCACCACCAATTGTTCTTAAGCTGAGTTTAAGGTCTTCATTCTACCCCCACTCCCAGTATAACATATGCCTCTGAGATTTTACTAGAGTTACGTAATCACATTGTGTCAGGGGTTCTTATTAAGAAGATGTTCTGGGGATTTTCAGAGGAAGAAATAGTTCATAACCACAATAAAATGACGTAGGAAGAGAAAACAGACCTGAGTGGAATAAGACTGATTTTCCATTTTTTGCCTCTCTGCAAAATGACAGGATCAAAAAACAACAGATCAAGTCAATGACCATCAATTCTTCCATTAAGGTTAACATAGAAAAAAATATTACTGAATATTTATTGTTTAATTTTAAATATGTAATTTGTTAAACCTAAAATTCTTTTATGTGAATTGTTTCTCAGCTTTGGGTTTTTTTTTAACAATAAACCCACATTCTGTCAGATTCTTTTTTTCTCAGGAAATTTTTATTTTTCCTGACATATTTGCTAATTCAGAGTTTATTGTCATGCATTGCAATGATACATGTCCTAAGAATATGTGAGAAATAGACCCTCCAATTAGTTATTGAAATGTGTACAACTATTACTTAGTGAAAAAATCTGACTTTTTAACACATAATCACATTTTTAACAATTGCAATTTCCAAGTAAGGTATGGTTTTGGCCTTTCGTGCAATATTAAAATGTTTTATTCCTTTTGATGAGCTGAATCACAGAATGACAGAATCACAGAATGTTAGAGGTTGGAAGGGATCTCGAAAGATCATCTAGTCCAAACCCACTGCCAAGGCAGGACCACCTAGAGTACGTCACACAAGAACGTGTCCAGGCGGGTTTTGAATGTCTCCAGAGAAGGAGACTCCACAACCTCTCTGGGCAGCCTGTTCCAGTGCTCTGTCACCCCCACAGTGAAAAAGTTTTTCCTCATGTTAACACGGAACCTCCTATGCTCCAGTTTATACCCATTGCCCCTTGTCCTATGGCTTAATGACACCAAGAAGAGCCTGGCTCCATCTTCCTGACACTCACCCTTTACATATTTACAAACATTGATGAGGTCACCCCTCAGTCTCCTCTTCTCCAAGCTAAAGAGACCCAGCTCCCTCAGCCTTTCCTCATAAGGGAGATGTTCCACTCCCTTCATCATCTTTGTGGCTCTGCGCTGGACTCTCTCGAGCAGGTCCCTGTCCTTCTTGAGCTGAGGGGCCCAGAACTGGACGCAATACTCCAGATGCGGCCTC
>VWZZ01004949.1:33592-47387 GCA_013399095.1 Psophia crepitans | reverse complement strand
AGACCTTATTGCCCTCTACAACTACCTGAAAGGAAGTTGTGGCGAGCTGGGGGTCGGCCTCTTCTCTCAGATAACTAGTGACAGGACTAGGGGGAACGGCTGCAAGTTGCGCCAGGGGAGGTTCAGGTTGGAGATGAGGAGAAATTTCTTCTCGGAAAGGGTGGTCGGGCATTGGAACGGGTTGCCCAGGGAGGTGGTGGAGTCACCGTCCCTGCGGGTATTTAAGGAAAGGTTAGATGTGGTACTTAGGGACATGGTTTAGTGGGTAATAGGTGGTGGGGGGACGGTTGGACTGGGTGATCCTTGAGGTCTCTTCCAACCTCAATGATTCTATGATTCTAGATGTGGTATATTCAAGAGGATTTTCCAGGAGGCCATTACCAGAGGTTCAAACAGGGACAACAAGGATAACCAAGTGTATGGAATGGTTTAATTGCCTGAAATGACCAAGTAAACTAGGACTCTTTGGTCTCTTAATAGAAACAGTTTAAGGCCTAACAGATATCTGCAAGCTTTGAGTGACATGGACATGGCAGACAGAAATCAGTTATTCACCATTTCTTCCAGTTACAAGAAGTAGGAGGCATAAAACAAACCTAGCTGGAACCAGCTTGAAAAGAAACTTCTTCACCGCACAGGTGTGAGGCCTGTGGAAATCCTTGTTGAAGGGTGTGAAATGTTTACAAGGATCCAAGGGGGCTTGACAGGTCTGTGGAAGGGTGAGTTACTAGGTATGCTACTGAAATGACATCCAGGAGATTACTGCGTTGAACGTAACTGCAGTTTGGGAGAGTAGTTACTGGTAGTATCATACCCTCCTGCCTCATTGTTAGTCCTCCTTGGGTAGTTGTCTTTTGACAGTTTTCAAAAGTTGGGTACTTTTTGTGGGGTTTTTTGACCAAACGCAGCAATTTTCCTACTCGGGAATCCTATGAAATGGGATCAGGTCAACATTTCTTAGGACACAAAGCACCTCTGTCCTTTGTTCTTTAAAAATCACTACTAAGATTTTTTTACTCCAGCTCATCTACCTCCACCTGTACATGGCAGCTGGGCATGTTCCCTCCGTTTTTTACCCCACTTCTGTTCTTCCAAAGCCTTTTCAGAAGTGTGCCTTGTCTCATCTCTGCTCTCACCTCAAATAACCAAATGCAGGCAAATGCTGAAAAACTTGGCCAGTTCTTCTTTAGGGTTTTTGCTGGAGGTTTTGGAGTCTTTTTAAGTATTGGATCGAGATGTTAACTCCTCCAAAATGTTATTTCTCTGTGGGCTGCAGTGCTGCAGATAATTGTCATTTCTCTTGGTCAGGTGAAGGCTATGATACATGCTTACATTATTGTGTAACAACCACGTCAAATAATTTGGGAGTGATGTTGAGGTATCAACAAGGAAACCAAAACCAGTAAAGAAATGTTCTGTAATCCAAGACATAATATACTGCAGCGACTGGGACATCACATCCTGAAAATTGCATAAACCAACTGTTCGTGCAGATAAGCACTGATACCAAATCTGAGAACATTCAGCAAATTTCAAGTATTTTAATGCCCGTTAATATCCCTGCATACCATAGCTAAGTGCCTCTGATCCCACAATACCTTACACACAATAGATGGCAATTGTTCTGTCTCATGGAAAAAACACATGGGGGTGTGACAAAAATGAATTGCTGAGGGAATTGAGAAGCGGAATGGAACTCCTTCTGTGTTATTCCCCTCTGCAGATTTTTTCCAAATGTTTTAATCAGGGACCAAGAGATCTGCTTTGCTGTGTAAAAAACATTCTTTCTCTCTGCTGCTCAGCTCTCCTTCCCCACCCCCAAGACAAAGTAAAATGTCATACACACAACTGGCATAAGAAGCATTTGGAAAGCACACCACCAGCATTAGTCATATTCATTCAGATGAAAACCACACTTTGTGCTTCTCTGGCTGGTGTCAGGGAGCTTCTGAAAGGTGAAAAGCTGTGAGCTCTCTAGCACAAACAATTTTAAGTATCTTCTTTTCAAATAACTAGTAATTCTGTAATCAGAGCACCACTGATTCCTAAAACAAGCACAGATCAGTGAAATCCACAACTCTGGGACCTCTATACCCATTCTCGTCCTAACACCGCAAGTCTGATTTTGTGCTTTCTCATCACCTGGTATTCCCCCTGCACAGTATCATTTATGTTCTCCTAGAGGAAAAAATCTTAACTGCCAAGTTCTGATTCTTTCTCTCAGTCCAGGCATGGTAAATGTACCTTTTAAAGTCTCTCTGCCCTCTTCATTATAAATGAGAACTATGAAATGTTTCATCGCTCCTTCTTTCCCTTTAAAAAAAAAAATAATTGGAACAACAGGGAACATCTACATTACCCAGGTGAAGTGAATGCCAGGCAAGGAGGCTCCCAATTCATTATGGCTGTGTCGAAAATGATCTCCAGGTTCCTATCACCATGTGTCCAGATTTGGACCATACTTGTCCAAATTGGGACCCACGGGGTGATGTTGTGATTCCTGTCTGGCCTCTGCAGGTGGAGAAGAGGGACAGAAAGCACGGAGAGTAAGGGAAGACATAAACAATCAGGACATGGGTAAAGCTTGCACCCATACTTGGGAGCTCTGAATCTTTCGTGGGTTTCCTACATTAGATGTAACCTATGGTTCCAGTAAGAATGATTCTTTGGGAAGTGTAAAACATGGTACCCACTTCCAGCTGCTGTGAATTCACTCTCCCAGAGTCACTTATAGACTTCTTAAAGAGAAGTTCTCAAGTCTGAATATTTTGTACAGGACTTTAACTAGCACTTGACAGGGGACAGATAGTATATAAGTTACATACATGCTGAATTTTATTTAAAAAATTGGAATCTAAACTATGTGAGCAGTTCGCATGAAAGACAGTTGGAACTTACTTGTAGTCCAGAAGGAAAATCACAGTTCTGGAAGGAGCAAATTTGAAAACAGGAAGCCAAAAATCTGCTTTTCTTGAATACATTGCTAATAATTTGTAGGGAACTCTAGTTTCATACACTGCATAGGACTGTATCCCACAGCACAATAACAGGATCCCAAGGTCTCCTGAAATTCTGGTATCTGTAAAAATGTCATCCGTATGTCTGAAACGGCCTTACATGGTTAAAATGCCATAGGAAACGTTTATTGCTCTATCCCGTTGAAGGTGAATGGCCACCATTAATCATTTCTCACTATCTCCAGGAGGTAAACCCTGTCATCTCTGTTTTATAGAACTGTCCTTCACTTATCTTTTCTCCTTAATTTTACCTCTGAATACATAACAGAAATTGTACTTCTTCTCCTATGTAGAACATAGTCTTTAACAGTGCGCTGTTTGCGTAATATTCAGGCAAAAGTCAAGAAAGAAACAGATCTGTTGATCATATATTGGGCATCTGTTCGGTAGTCCTGTAAGAAAAACCTGCTGTGAGTATGCATATAGCAGTAGAAACTGAAAACAGGTGGTGTAGCTCACCATTCAGTATCTTTACTGTTCAAGCAATAGGATTGTTTTGCTCCCAGGCAGGAGACAAGGAGAATTTTCCTGCAGTTTGACCCTCTACGCCAAAAAAACCCAAACCCAAAACCCCATCACTGTTAGTGTCCTCTGCCCACCTAGCTTATGTATTTATGCTATTGGTATTATTTTTCATGCAGAAATCAACTTTCAATAAATCCTCTACTCTCCATTCTACTTAAAATAAGTGCGTTTGGTTGGAAAATGGCAACCAATAATTACAGTTATGTATTAGACCTCTCTCTGAAAACCCTGCTGCAGGCAAAACTGCTTGCAGAACTTAACAGGACTTTTGCTGGTCTCAGGTCTGCAGGAACAGACCTACAGTCAGCAAACTTCTGGAGATAATTAAGCCCAATCCTAATTTTTTTCAGTAAATTTTGATTCTTATTTAAAGGCTTGGTTCCCACGGTTAAGTACAAAGATGTGATTCGGATTTGATATTGGTGTTACAGCAAAACACGCATGGATTTTAAGGGTGCTACTAATTTACACCTCAGTGTTTCAGATCAGAATCAGGCCTTAAACTGACACTGCTTGTAAGGAAAGCATCTCCAAAAAAAGCTCTAAAACTGCTTTTTGTGCAAGGCATCTGAGGGCAGGTGGGCGAAAGTACTCTGAATTGAAAAGATATTCAGAGCGACAAATGGATGGGGACAATATATTATATTTTTTTTAATACATTGCAACTTTTGAGCTTGCCAAATGAGAAGGAAGGCCAAGGACCTCACGGCTTTCTTGTGAAACTGAAAGCCAGGCATTGCACATCGCCCAGGAGGAGCAAGGACGCCTGGTCTTTGGGGGGGGTGGGTGCTGACACAGGCTGGCATACAACAGCAGGCGGGGAGCACGGGGCTGTTGCTTCTGCCCGTGTCTGCTCTGTGCAGGCCGAATGCTCTGGAGAAGAAGGTTCCCTGGGGAGCGATGAGACTTGCAAGTGTGCTTATTTAAGGAGAAGCCACACCATAAAGTTACCAGGCAAGGCAACACACAGAACAGCGCTGGCTAAGGAGATGTTCTAGACTGCTTAAGTATGGCCATGAAAGAGAAGTCTCTTATCAAATCAAAACATTTTTTATTTTCTTTATGTTCCACATTTCAGTTAGGGCCTCCCTTATACATGGGAGGCAGGACCTTGAAAATGAGTTTGTAGGGGGGTTATTACCATAAGGTTATTCTGAGAAACTCTTACTGTTATATCATACCATATTTCAAATACCTGCAGGAGAGTAGTGATACAGTTTGCAGCACCTCATGGTTGACTCAGAGAGACAAAAAGAGGCTCTTTTTATTTTTAAATTAGATTTGCATTTGGATAATAACTAATTATTAGAGTATCCTACAGGTTTGGAAGCCTCAGGTAAGCAGCATAAATCTTAAATACAAAACAACATAACAGCTTTGTTAGGCTGGAAAACTAGAAGACTTTTTTGGTTTTTCAAGGGACATTTAGCATATATGATAAATCTGTAGGTGGGTCTTAAATGTGAATTTTTCAGCCATTTTCATTTTTTTTCTCCCTTTAGTTAACTTAGTTGAAACAAATGAACAGACGAATGCACTGAAGTCAGGCACTGAATGGTATTAAGTATAGGATAGGACCCTGAAAGAAAGTCAAGCCTTGAGGACAGATGTGAGAAATTACTTTAGCAGGCCTGAGGAAAAACTGGTGCGCTCTTTGATTTACTCCACCGTACTCCTACCAAGATTACCACCAGATGCTACTCTAAGGCTGCAGCGCAGTGACACGGCCAAACCGCGCTAACCCCCAGTAATGGCTGGCTGCTGCCAGAGCAGGCAATTGCGCTCCTGCTGCTCCAGATGTGCAACCCCTGCTCAGGCACTGGCACTCCTCTGCCTACAGCAAGCCAATTCCAGGAGCAAAGAGAGACAAAAAAGCACTTTTTCATTTTCTTTTTTTCTTTCCTGAACTAAATATCAGCTTGTCAGGCTGTGATCTGGCTGCTGCAGAATCTATGGGGTGTTCATGTTGGTGCAGAGAAGGGGCGGGAGTGGCTGATTTTTCGGTACCTGGCTGTGCACCTCGAGCCTCTCAGTCTGCCTGTGCACATGTGCACTGGAGACGGTTGTCTGAAAACAGTTAATTCCAGGTGTGAATTCCAAAGAGCCCACCATGGCTTTACCTCAGCAGAATTGTCTTCCTGATCGGTCCCCATGGCCAGATTCCGCTCCAGACCGAGGTCCGTGGAAGAATCCTAAATGAGTGTTTCAGGCTCACAGAGAGAATAGCGAGATGGCTTCTTTTCAAATAAGCACCTTCCTAAAAGTACAAAACCAAAGGGAAAGTTAACCTTGTGTGGTGGGTTAACCCTGGCTGGAGGCCAGGTGCCCACCAAAGCTGCTCCATCACTCCCCTCCTCAGCTGGACAGGGGAGATAAAATAAAACAAAAGACTCGTGGGTCGAGATAAGGACAGGGAGAGATCACTCACCAGTTACCGTCATGGGCAAAACAGACTCAACTTAGAAAAAGTAATCTGATTTATTATCAAGCAAAACGAGAATAGAGTAATGAGAAATAAAACCAAGTCTTAAACCACCTCCACCCACCCCTCCCTTCTTCCTGGGCTCAACTTTACTCCTGATTTCTCTACCTCTTTCCCCTCAGCAGCACAGGGGGACAGGGAATGGGCATTGTGGTCAGTTCATCACAGGTTGTCTCTGCCGCTCCTTCCTCTTCAGGGGGAGGACTCCTCACACTCTTCCCCTGCTACAGTGTGGGGTCCCTCCTGCGGGAGACAGTCCTCCATGAACTTCTCCAGCATGAGTCCTTCCCACAGGCTGCAGTTCTTTACAAACTGCTTCAACATGGATCTCTTCCATGGGGTGCAGACCTTCAGGAGCAAACTGCTCCAGTGTGGGTCCCCCACGGGGTCACAAGTCCTGCCAGCAAACCTGCTCTGGTGTGGGCTCCTCTCTCCACAGGGCCACAGGTCCTGCTGGAAATTTGCTCTAATGCAGGTTTTCACTCAGGGTCACAGCCTCCTTCAGTCACCCACTTGTTCTGGCGTGGGGTCCTCCACGGGCTGCAGGTGGATATCTGCTCCCGATCATCCTCCATGGGCTGCAGGGGGACAGCCTGCCTCACCATGGTCTTCTTCACAGGCTGCAGGGGAATCTCTGCTCTGGCACCTGGAGCACCTCTTCCCTCTCCTTCTTCACGGACCTTGGTGTCTGCAGAGGGTGCTCCTCTCACATCTATCCAGGTGCAATTCCTCCTGGTGGGTTTTTTCCCCCCCCTTATTAGCTCTGTTACCCCAGAGGTGCGACCACCATTGCTGATGGCCTCAACCTTGGCCAGCAGTGGGTCCATCTTGGAGTTGTCTGGCATTGGCTCTGGTGGATATAGGGGAGCTTCAAGCAGCTTCTCACAGAAGCCACCGCTGTAGCCCCCCCAACTACCAAATCCTGCCACACAGAACCTATACACCTTGATACTAGCCATCATCACAAAAAGGTTTGTGAAGCTAAGGGACTTGATCATTCCTAATGTCCGAAGAAGCTGCATAACACACAAGATTGACATGATAGTGTCCACAGAAAAATAACCTCTATATTTCTTAAAGATATTGGTGTTATGGAAACAATAGCTGTATTTGACAAGGAAACAGGGAAGACATTTAAATAAGGACGTTTTATTAACAGCTCTGCCTTTTTTGTCACAGTGGAGTTTCAACAGGGGAACTAACCCTGGGTTCACTTGAACTGTAGAGGACAGGCAGCCAAGAACATACTGTGCCTAAAACTTATACCAAATAATAAGAGTCACCATGTAAGGACACTATGAAGCCTGGGCTAGTAAGCCAAGTGTCTCAACAGAATAAGCTCGTGTCTTTGCCGGCAGTACACAGTGTAAACGTACAGTGTGGCACAAAGACAGCACGTTGTGTCTTTATCCTACCCCTTATCAGCAGGCTGGATCCCTCATCCATCTGCCTGTGGTTGTGACAGTGCTAAAAAACATATGTGGACATCATTACTAGAACATACAGTCTAAGTAACTTGCTTTCTTTGTGAAATATTAAATAGTTCCACATTCTGTCTGTTCACCTGAGGTTCCTTTGTTTTGCTTTCACCAAAAGCAGTTATCTTAGTTTTGATATAGTCTTAAAATCATGGGCTATTCAAAAAAGCTTCAGAGGAAATCAAAGCATTGGAGTATAAAGGGTAAAAGCTTTTATATTCACTATCCAACAGCATAAAAATAATTTCTGATACATTTTCTGAGACCTAGCCTAGAATTGTATCTGCAGTGAAATATGTAATTATGTCGGGTTGGATCCCTACTGCAAGAGTTGTTTCTGTTCAACACTAAGTTGTCCTGAGGGAGTATGATGGTTCTTCTTCCGAAGCAGCTGCAAGGGGTGGAAGCACAGGAACCTGGGACTCCTCTGCTCAGCAGATGGACAATCACGTCTTGTGAGGAACCCTGTCTGCCTGGCACGGGCTATGCAGTGTCTGAGCACATTTGGTGTATCGTATCTCTTGGAGGCCCCAGGCAAAGACACATCACTGGGTCAACATCATCAACCTCTGTCAGACAGACACAGGACAAAGATGCTGATCTACTCTTGCCAGACGGTTCTGGCAACATGGAGACAGAAATGTGCGTATATCAGGCTCAAATTTGGTGATGGAGAACTCAGGCTTCAGCCCCTCCTCCCCTCTATGATGTATGTTGTTTATCTAATGAGGTGGTTATGTCATTCAGTGCTTTGCATCTACCCTTACCTGCCAAAAATTTTTATCAAATTAGGAAATAGGTGTCCGGTGAGTTCAAGTGCTTTCGCAGTTCAGAAGCAGGTTGGGAGGTGTCACAGACCTGGAGACTTTAGAAACATCAGGGTCTCACCCTAGCATCCAGGCCCTCCATGTATGCTTAGTCCTTAGCCAGTGGGCGGCATGCAACCCACCGGTCTGTTATTTTTTCCAACGTCTATCCTTTCCTTGGACCTATCATCTCTTCTCCATAAGATAACTGGCAATTTTTGGTTATATGATGAGCGGTGGACAAAAAGGCACCCAAAAGTTCTGGTAGTCAGCACAGGCTGCCCCTCCCTGCCCAAAGTGGAGAAGGATTTGTAACGATTAGCACGTATCACTCACAGAGAGATGGGAAAACAGTGCAAAACCATAGAGAGATGAATTAGCTTAAGCCTCTGGGAGACGATGGAAAAGTGAAGTGAAGCCAGTCTCCTACATGGTAAGGAGTCAGAATAGACTAGTGCTCAAGATGACTTAAGCCTTGTCTCCTTTTTATGAGGGGCAAGCTCTCCAAATGCTATAAAAGCTCCACTGAGGAATGGAGGGTCCCAGGAAAACCTGTTCTTTTGCTTCCGAATGAAACTGTAAGAGTGAGGAGAAAACCTGCAGATTTTACCTTGTCAGACCAGATCAGTCCTACCAATTTGCAGATGGCAAGCCAGTGCCATGAAGCAGCTCAGGGTACAGAATTACAGAGAACGAGGGATCCACACTGTGCTCTGTGAAATCTGATCTTTCTGTGTTGTTTTTCTTTAATTCAGAATCCATTATCTCTGCTGAAAAAATACACATGGGCTTTTACGTACGGCAACTGCACTGGGGGTGGTCTTTGAATTAGGAGGCATTTGCTCAGGGAGCCTGCAGCAAGTCACGCCGGCTGCAGGCTGCACAGTTATACTGGCAAAAACAAAGCAGACAGGAGACAAGAAGCATTCTCTTGGAGGGTTAAAGAGGACTGGTCTGTGAAAACTAGGAGGTCTGAGGAAGGAGGTTTCTATTATTCAGGTGTATTTACTGTGAAGTGATGTTAACTGAGGGAAGCGAGATATGTTGCAAAGGTTTATTCTACAGGTAATGGGTCTACCAGCTTTCAGTTACATTGTTAGAGCTAATGAAATACAGTGTTAATGATGGAGTAGCTATTAGCTGGCAAATAAAAATGCTAAATAATCATTCTGTTAAAACATATAAAATAAACAGAACAAAAAAGGGACTTTATGCAGGAGGAAAATGCAGGGATCGCACTGGGAGGACCAGTTTCACAGTGGCCGATGGAAAACATAATTGTTAGGGTGTATCTGGCAACGGAGAGTCCCTCTGCCCCACTGGAAGACGTTACTTTTTTTCAGGAGAGAAAATAACAGGAATTTCAAGCAAACAAAGAAGGAATTTTCAAATTAGTTATTGTATAAAGAAATGTACCAATTACAAGAATAAATGGGTGAATTTAAGGTAATATTTTTAAAGTTATCAGATTGCATGCAGAGTATTTATTTTTCAACTGCATGGCTATAAAACACCAGATGTTGTACAGTGAAGTAATGTCAGAAGAAGACTGGACTCTGTTGTCTGTGAGGAACAGGCAGATGCTCGCTTTTAGCAGTGACGTCTTGCTCATAAAAGAAAGTTTACTTTCAGTGCCAGGACACCAAATACTCTTCACTGACTTCAAGACTTGTGTCCCCATTGCCTACAGGGTTTTGTTGTTTTAAGCTTAATTATTACTCATGTGAAACAGGGAAGGGGGAGTTTAAAATTAGAGTTTATGAAATAGGAGTTGTCTTACCTTATGGTAGGGATTAACCAAAGGAAACGCTGTCTGTTGGATGAACGTGGCAGCCAAAGCCAAGAGGCCTTTGCTGTTTGGACCACAGGTTGTCTTGATGCATGGCTTAGGTCACTCCACTCAAAAAGAAAAATGGAAGTACAACAAAAAGACATATTTTTCATTTGAGATGGAAAAACCAAAATTCTGATATAAACACAAAGTATCACTTCATATATTATGTTGCTTCTAGCATGATAGAAGTTTTTGGCAGCTCATTCATAGCCACATAGCATGCCAACTCCATTTTCCACAAAACTTTATGTAAGGATAGCTGGGCACAAAAAGAGTATAACAAGAAAGAAGCGGCAGAAATACGGAGTTGGCAATTGAATGGTTTTGTACAGCTCTGAATTTGTGTGGTATTAATTCACATCATATATCAAGTGTAGCTCAGTGTGCACGTATTTTGCACATTGCAGCTTTATAGACTGAAATAATTGCAAATGGAAATGAATTCACTTTATGAATTTATCTCAGTGTACAATGTAAAAAAGACAAATTGTAAGTGTATATTCATATAAAAGCAGAGAATGTGATTTTAGCTGTTTTTTTCTAAATTACCTAACAACAAAAATAAACACAGCTGTGTATCTCTGTTCTGATTTTAGTGTGTAGTGGACACGTACTGTTGCTGCTGATTTAAAAAAAAACAAACCTTCAGTTTATAATTTTGCTAAATCCCACTCCTTCAGGCATATCAAAGCAGCTGCCCACTTCTAGGACAAAATATAGTGCAAGGCTGAGGTTCCATATCAATCCCAGGTTTCAAAATTTGTGCACTCAAGATAGCGTAAGACAGTCCAAACATTATGCATTTCTTCATGTCAAATTTCATCTCACTCTTCTAGTCCATTTCAGTCAAATTGAGCTACATCCTGTTTATCTACCGAAACCTCAGCAAAATTAAATGGACCAACCAAATCTTCCCCTTTCTTTGCTCCAGCATTTCACCTCTAGATGGGGAGCAAGTACATTAGAGGCTCTATCTGATAAAATCACTGGGTGCTACAGCAGCAGAAGCAGATTTTGAGTGAAAATGCTGCTTGGGGGGACATATCTTGGCAAGCAACAGCTCCCTGATGGAAATAGCATTTGGCATCAAAAGTTCTTTCACAGAAGGCCTACGTACAGAGTTTCTCAGTTGTTGTTTTCAAAGGACCTTTCCTTTTGCTGGCTGTGCAGGTGCTGAGCAGAGATTACAGCCTGCTGTGTAAAAACCTGCTCTTTTTCGTCATACCTGCCTCTCAGTTCTAACCACCCCGTCATTCCCCCAACACCACCCCCCCTCCCCGGGTCTGCTTCATTGTCCTCGTGTCTCTTGTAACCAGCCTGCAGAGCCATTCTGGGTGGGGACCGGCATTTTACCACCTGCTGCATCAGCAGTAACTTCAGGCCTTTGTTGTCTTGTGTCTGCAGTATGATCAGGTAATAGTAGTTTGTCGTGGTTTTATTCCAGCCGGTGGCTGGGCACCACGTAAACGCTCGCTCAGCCCCCCTCATTGGAAAAGGGGGAGAGAATCGGAAGAGTAAAAGTGAGAAAACTCGTGGGTTCAGGTACAGACAGTTTAATAAGTGAAGCAAAAGCCGCGTGCACAAGCAAAGCAAAACCAGGGATTCATTCCCCACTGCCCACGGCAGGCAGGGGNTCGCTCAGCAACAGCAAACACATCTCTGCACTATCAGCGCTGCTTCCAGCACAAACCCAAACCACAGCCCCGTACTGGCTGCTGTGAAGAAAATTAACTCTTTCTCAGCTGAAACCAGGACAAGTTTCAGCACTAATACAGGTCTTTTGGATCTGGCCAGTATGATCAAAAGCAGTCTTATACTGGTGAAAAGAAACTTAATATTTTTCCAATAGGGATGCTTTCAATTTAAGGACTTGTTTTCGGTTGGACAGAAGGGAGCCGATGCTGATGAGGTGATTCATTTAAGGGAGCTAGCAGCTCTCTTTGAGTTTTCATTAATTTTTGTGAATTAGAATAGCAGGAAAGAACCTAAACTGCATTTATGAAATAAACTGATAGTTTCCCTCAAGTGTTAACAAAAAAAGCTCAGTTTCTTAACATGTTGATATAAACAAGCTTGAGAAATAGCTGATTACTGAATGCAAGACTCTACTGACACCCTCTGAACTTGGTATCTGGTTCTTCTGGATCCTTTTGGATTTTCTTGGCTTATTTGTTTCATTTTAGTATTTTTCTGGATGTGAGAGTTGGAAATTGTGCTCATTTAGGAAACAAGTAAGAAGGTCATAAACAATAGGTCTAAGAGACTTTATCTACCCTGTTTGTTTCAGCCCAAGGTAACTCACATCCTGGATAGGGTTGATAGCAATGTCCTTTTTCACTAAACACTGTGTGTATTTTTATACACTCACACAACTATATGCATCATCATTTCTGAAAGGGGACAGGCAGGCACCCATTATACCTCCAAACCTGTTAAGGTAAAGCAACACACAGAAAGGTAACTGTCCTTCATACAGAAAGTATGAATAGCATGATGTCATTCAGAAAGGTAGACTAAACAATCTGTCTTTTTTAGATAAAAACTGTAAAACCTTTAGAAACATTTACTGTATCAGGTATCTGATGAAAATTACAGTAATAAATCTGAGATGTTTTAGAAACGGTATTCCCAGGACAATTACAGAGTGCCCTAGGCATTTGCTGTCTGCCTGCTGTTAAGCAGAACATGTTTGCACCATGTTTCATAAATTTAACTTCTGCAGCATGGAGTGTTTTCTTCTAAGAGCACAGCAGTGAATTGTCTATACAAAATGAATGACATAAAATCTCAAATGGAGACATTGGTCCACATAATACTTAAAGAAGATCTCTGCATTTGTGGTTTTTCTTGGTTTGGCAAACTAGATTCCAGATGGCTGTTTAACAGATAACCAGTGAGGTAAATGCTTTTTAACAATCAAGTCATAAATAACTGTAAAAGCAAGTCTCAGGAAATCAGTTGTAAGTTGTTAGAGCAGTGCGTGTAAGGTCCGCTTGCTACCACGGATGCCCTAGGGCTCCAGCGCTGAGAATGGTACTTGGTGCAGTAATGGGGTTTGCTGTGCTTTGTCGGTGGGCTGGGTAGCCCCTTCACCATTTTCCACGCCTTCTCCCAGCAGAAGAGCCAAACTGATCACGTCACATTCAGCATGAGTGTTCCAAGGTGGAACTCAGTTGTAACCACATGTTGAACTTTGAAAACACAAAGTCGCTGTTTTGCCAGTTACGAGTTTCAGGAGGGAAGTCAAGGTACTGCAGGGTGGTTATGATGGAGTTACCACAATGAAATCAGAAGCCAGCCAAGAATGGATACCCCTTAATTTGAGGAAAAAGGCAAATAGGTGAGATTTTCAGTTTCAATTCAGAGTATTAAGCCTTTTCTAACCTGGGTGGAAGCAAAAACCTTTCCATCTAATTAGAGCTCTGGCTTTTTCATTTAGCAGAGCTCCCCAAAATTAGAATAGAATAGAATAGAATCATTAAGGTTGGAAGAGACCTCAAGGATCATCTAGTCCAACCGACCCCCCCCCCCACCTATTAACCACTAAACCATGTCCTTCAGTACTGCATCGAACCTTTCCTTAAATACCCACAGGGACGGTGACTCCACCACCTCCCTGGGCAACCTGTTCCAATGCCCGACCACCCTTTCCA
>VWZZ01004949.1:14003-33155 GCA_013399095.1 Psophia crepitans | reverse complement strand
CCTGTCCAGGTCCCTCTGCAGAGCCATCCTACCCTCCGGCAGATCGACACTTCCCCCCAGCTTGGTGTCGTCTGCAAACTTACTGAGGGTGCACTCAATTCCCTCATCCAAATCATCAACAAAGATGTTGAACAGGATGGGCCCCAGCCGACCCCTGGGGAACACCACTCACGACTGGTCGCCAGTTGGATTTCACTCCATTCACCACCACTCTCTGGGCCCAGCCATCCAGCCAGTTTTGAACCCAGCGAAGAGTGTACCTGTCCAGGCCATCGGCCGCCAGCTTCTGCAGGAGAATGCTGTGGGAGACCGTGTCAAAGGCTTTGCTGAAGTCTAGGTAGACTACATCAATAGCCTTTCCCTCATCCACCAGGCGGGTCACCTGGTAATAGAAAGAGATGAGGTTGGTCAGGCAGGACTTGCCTTTCACAAACCCATGCTGGCTGGGCGTGATCCCCTGGTTGTCACGGACCTGGTACGTGATTGTCCTCAAGATGACCTGCTCCATTCTTGGGAGCATGAGGGAATCCCAAACTGTTCTCCCTTAATGCTCAAAGAACGTTTTTGAAGTCACACTTTTTCTTTAAGTTTATCACTTTATTGTTCCTTTAGATGACATGAATAACAATGACACTTTATTGTCTGGTTTTTGATTTAGCTTTTGAATTCCTGGGCAAAAATGCAGACATTGATTCAGGAATCTGAATAATTCTGGGGAATATTGGCTCAGGAAGTTAGTTCACGTTTTGGACACTTGATAGTAAACAAGCTGTTTTCTCCAAAAGTTACAAGATTCTCCAAAATCAATTAAACTGTAGTCCATTTTAATTCCTGTTGTGACCAGAATTTCCTGTCACCCCCACATTTCTACACAAATATTTATATTATCTATCCATAAAGTGATTTTATTAAATCAAATAAGAAACTCCATACTCCATTTTACAAACATTTTTTCACAAATTAAGTCATATTGGTAACAGATGCTGAGCTCACAGAAGTCAAAAGCACTATCTGAAGTAGTAAGATGACATAGTTAAAGGGTTAATTTTTGTGCTTTAAATTATTAAGAAAGATTTTCAACCTTTTGCAAAAAAAAGGAAGACCTCTTAGGTGTGCCAGTGACCACAGCACCTCACATCAGACTGTGAATGTTTTATGCTGTCCTTTTGGGATATCAATCACAGGACCCATAAGCAAAGAGTCAGTAAAGGAAAGAGTCTCCCAGGCATGAGACATCTGGTTCTTTGGCAGCTTACGCAGACTTTATATTGCCAGCTTTAAATTGGGCCTTTGAGTTTGCCACATGCTTTAACTGATGATGGGCTGTCTGGACTGCCACGTGTTCCTGGTTGTGGTAGCTTTAATGTTTTATGTTTAGGCTCATTCCCCTCCCTTCTCTCTCTCCAGAATCTCCACATAGGTAATGCTTCACACTCAGCCCTGGTATTTAGAGCTTATAACATTGCTCTTCTAAGCCTCTAAATGTGCATTTCTAACTGGTTTTCTAAGGACTGGGACAAATTTATAGTACTGCAAAAATTATGATCCTGAATATTTCTGTGCATCACCTGAAGTTCTACATTTGCAAACATTCAAAAGAAGCAATTAGATTTCCCAACCACAAGACCATTAACACATCCATGGACTGGTCAGAAACTTCTCAGTCACTTACTCTACTAAACTGAGTCTGAAGTTTATATAATTGTTTCTAGCTTGGTGTTGGGCTCAATTATCAGAAACCTTTTACTAGAGAAAGTCAGCTGGAGGAATTGTATTTGTCAGTTACAAAAATGAGGTCTAGGATCAAACTGGGAATGTCATCTGGAGCACAGATTGTAGATAGTCCCATTTAGGAGGTGTTTAAAGAAAGGTTAGATGTCATACTTAGGGATATGGTTTAGTGGGTAATAGGTGGTAGGGGGACGATTGGACTAGATGATCCTTGAGGTCTCTTCCAACCTTAATGATTCTATGATTCTATGATTTATGTATATCTTGATTTAAGGTATCTGCAAAGGAGCCCCTTACTGCTTGTAGAAGTAGAAGAAGATGCTGTTAGGGAGAAAAAGAATTCTGATAGTTATCTCTTGGATATTAAACCCTAAATAAAACATAACATTGCCTAGAAGGAGCATCAGTAGTTTCCAGATGAAGTGAGCTAGGAAATAGAGAAATCGAGATAGTTCATTCTTAATCTATTCCATTTGTGTATTGATTATAGCATCCTAGTAGTACTCTCGCCTCTACATCTGACACTTCAAGCATGTACATGACGTACCTGCCCTGCTGTATGGTCTAGGGCCATCGTATCATCAGGCCTTATGGAGTCATGGAGGCAGTTATATTCACACTGATCTTAAGAATTAGTTGGGTGTTTTTATTTTTTGCTCAGATGATGCGATCAAGAGAATATCTAGTCATTTGAACTGCCATGTAAAATGGGTCTCCACTGTGAACCTTTGTACTCAAACCCAGCAGATAAATAGCGTAATATTTTTGGTTTTCTTTGCTCATAATTTTTTAAACTTTGTTTAGAGTCTGCACAAACTGTTTGAATGCTCTAAGTCAGCAATGACTTGGAAAGCAGAAGAGCATCACACCAGAGGACTGCAGTTAGCACTTCTCTTTGGCTCTGTGTGCTACATATCGCAAGTGTCGCTGACTTCTCCTGTCCCCCAGAAAATGACTAAACGCCAGTATGTTATGCAGAGTGACAGCCAAGTGTTTCTGTACAAATGCCTCCTAACCTCTGCAGATAGACCTTCCCCAACTGTCTTTCCTATAAAGCTGTAAAACCTTCTGTCTTTATGCCAGTCCCTCCGACTGCCTGCCCACCTCTTCGTGTCCAGATTCCAGGTCTCTACTTCTTCACTTCTGTTGCTGCAGAGCCCTGCCCCAGCCTCCATCTTCTGCAGTGCCCTCCCTGCTCTTGGCATAATGATGCTCCCACTTCTCTTCCAATTTAGTGCTCATTTAGAAATTGCTACTGCCCTTGAACCTTAGACCAGTGACGGGCCACGCAGTGGATTATGCATCTTTCATAATCTGATACAAAAAACATTGTAGTGTGATATTACTAAGTATGCTATTAAACTGATTTGAAAACCATTAAAATAGTTTCACTTATAATATTGGTATCAAAGGGAGCGTAAATAAAAGAACTTCTACTTCTGTTGTTTTCACTGTGAACAACGGTGGGACAAGGGAAGTCAGCAGCTATTCTGCTCTTTCGAAAATGCCCAGAAGCAGGTTTTAAGTGTTGCTCATTAAGTGTGAGCATTAAGGAGACTTACAGCATCAGGAATCTCTTCACTTTCACATCCAAAGTGACAGCAAATGTCAAGCTAGCAGCTACTCTGCTCTGCTCCCTAAACCAGCCATGGATTCAGTGCGTTTCTGTATTGTACTGTATTTATCTGGTCATGTGTGATAGCACAGTCATTTACAACAGTAATAACACAGCACCAGGATGCCACTTACTGTTGTATCAAGCTCTACCAGATTACCAGGCTTCCTGTGGGCAAATAGCACCTAAATATTCGTCTACCCGGGGAATTAGGCATCTGTTCACTTTATCTACAAAACTGATAGCCTCTTTGTTACACAGTTCATTCTCGTGGCAATTGACCTTCAGAATAAATGTGAAATGCAAACCTCAGAGCATGTAAAGAGCCTCTAAAATCTGTCAGATCACTTAGGAAAATCCATCACTTTTGGCTCAGGCAAAGTACTTCCTAATTTAAGGTTGACATTTATATGTTGCTCAAAAATAGCTAAACGTGGATACTGAAGAGGGGAAAGAAGCTAGAAGCATCAGAATTAATAGTTAAACTTTCACAACACTTAATTTTAAAAGTTAGGCTAATGGCATGAGATTCTAAAATCTGTAAGAACAGAGAATTTATGGTTTTGCAAAAGACCTTTAGAAAGCTATGTTCATGTGTAGCTGGATCATTAAAATATTTTATGGAGAAGTTTTGAAGAAGAGTGCTTCGGTTTCATTGGCACTTGCTTAAAACTGTAATATTTCACATAAGAGTCTAATGAGGAACTGAGAAAGCTTATTTTACACATTAAGTATGTACTGACTTTGATAGCATTCAGATCTCAACACTTGTGTAACGTAGTGCCCCTGTAGGCAGAAAACATCTGTCAAGTAGAGATGGTAAAAACAGAAGTTACTCTGGGTGTTTTTTGATTAAATTGGCCTTCGACAGAATAGAAATTTCTGTGAGAGTTTTTCCATGCTTTCACTGACCCCAAAAAAAGAGGCAGCAGAGGTGTTAAAAATATATTTTAATAAAAATCTTCTGGAAGCTAAATAGATTAACTTCCTTCTTACTGTTTCTCTGGAAATAAGTAATTTTCCTGAGTAGTTATTGTCAAATCAGGATTTACCTCAATTATGACAAAAACCTGAGGGTGAAAATTTCCTCATCAGAAGGCAGGATGACTTGTAGCTCTTGTGTTAATGGCCTGGATTTGAGTGGGGAAACGAAGTTTTCCACAACCAGTAGGCCGTACATCCACACTCCCACACACAGTGGTCTTCTGTAGGAAAAATTGACCTCCAGTAGTTATACTACCTTTGGTAAATTTAAGGTATGGCTTTTGGTTAAGTTTAAACCTAAGCAAAGATCTACTTGTGAGTCAAAATAGCCATGCTTTCAGGTCATGCCTATGTAGTAGTGCAATGCAGACACGCCGATGAGACTGGACCAGCTGGTGCTGAGGAGCAGACCTTCTACACACTATATGAATCTGTTTGGGTTTTGCTTTGGACTGGCTGATCTGACCAGTTTGTGGTTGGGGCACATTACATGCACCCAGGTGCATCTCTCCATCCCCATTCAATCCAGTTCATGCACCCTCAGACTGGTCCGTCATATGAGATGCGCCCAGAGGCTGTGTGATAGTGCGAATCCCATCTTGGTTGGAAGGGACACTCAGGTTCACTTTGGAAGTGCACTTCTGATCTGAGTTAAAATGCTTGTGTAGCCTTTGTCCCTCTCCCAGCATTAACACCTAAAGAATAACGTGTCTGAAACACTGCAGCTGTTAAACAGTGTGCCTGCAGCAAACGTTTCCTCTGGATGTCCATCATTTACTATTGACAGGGAGACTGAAATCTCTGAGCTGTCTTGGAGGAGGATACAAAATTGCTGTATTTGTGATTAGTTGGTTTTTCAGTTTGTGGGTATAATGGGCAGTAGGTGCCATCCAGAGTGATCCATGATTCCTTTCTTTGTACATTTTCTAAAAGCTTTACTCAGCCACTGGCTCCTTCTTCAGAAGAATACTTTCCCATTCTAATCAGATTTGTATTGCCTAAAAATGAAGTCTTTGCCTGCTCTGTACCAGCAGTTTTTCCCCTCTCCTTTGCTTTGTGACCCAGACATGATAACTGTAGAAGCAAATGTAGTTAATGTAAAGCATTGCCACTTACCGTCTGTGTGTTGGGTCCCATGTGCTGAAGGATGTGTCAGCAATTACCCAGGTCACCTCAGACCACTGTCCTCAGAGATTAGAAATCAGCTGGCTGACTAACTGCTGAAGCAGTTCAGGATCATCCGTACCATTACTTCTGTTAGCTGAGGACTGAAGTGAGTCATATTTAGTGAACAATATTTGTCCTTCAGTATAAAATTCAGTATAAAATTATATGCCGGCCTGGCACTGTCTTGCTGGGTGCTCCCTGCCCTCTCAGCTCCTGCTGTGAGACAGCTGTGCACCACCATACACCAGCCACATATATCTTAGCTATGTACACACCACACCCGGCACAAAAATAGCAAAGCGTGAACTCTCGGTATCCAATTTTGTCCTTGAATTCACTTGCAAAAGATGTCTTTTGAACCCCTCCTTTATGGAAACCAAGACATCAGTAATAAGAAATAAAAATTCTCCAGTAACAGAAGTGGTTAATACCAGGCTTTCACTTTTGAAGTTACTATAAATGGAGTCGTATTACCTTGAGCGGGCTTAAGGATTATAGGGCAAGTCCCAGCAGCCCTGGAGAGGGGCCGAGCCTCGGCTGAAGATTTCAGAGGAGACACAGACCTGTCTGGCGTTGGTAGCTTCCTTTGTGTAAACTGAGCGCAACTGTTCACAGCTCCTTGCTGGAGGGCAGGGGGGAAACCCTCCCCTTAAACACCACACGGCCTTATTCTCCACATTACTTCGGTTTTATGGCTTACTGAAAAAAAAGTGAGCGGATTCTGAGAGGGCACTTCAGTACTTCAGCGTTGCACTGCTGTTCCTCGTGCAGGTGACACCGTACAACCGGGCAGCCGGCTGTCTGTCACCTACCGCAGGGATGTCCTGCTGACTCTGGGCTAGAAGACTGGTCCAAAATCGAGAGTTGTCCTTGAGATGCTTTGATAAAGATAACCACCTTTCAACCCATGGTAACATTCAGAGAATCTCAAAGCCATTTGATATTGTGTATGCCTTCCGGAAGCACATCAAGAGGTATTTAAGGAAATTAAAGTACTTGAGGCATTAAGGAAAGGAAAAGGGAAGTGTCCTGCAGGCAGCACATGTAGGCACCACGGCAGAAACAGTTGCTGGAGGCAGGAAACTGGCTCTGATCAGAGCAAGTGGGATTACTGCAGATATCTGAGGGTGCTGCACTATGGATCTTCACACAGCGATGCTGGACACTTCACTAGACCTGCAGTGTGGTAGTCATTCATTTAATACCTATTTGCACATTCAGTCATTCACTGGGTTCCTTATTAGTCATTCAGCAGTTCCTTATTGTTGTGCTGAAACCGCCTTACCCGACTTCTACTTGACATTATTTTGATGTGAACATTTTAATCTGCTGCTTCCTTGCATTGTTCACTTTTACCATGCACTATTTCCCAGTTGAGTGGTATAAAAAAGTTTGGAAATCTACTACTAAAAATATTTTATTAGTATTTATTAATTTTAATATTTATATTGGCTCTATTTACAATATTAATAAGATTTAATAACATCATTTTTGCTGGTCCTGTAAAAAGATAATAAAACACGGATGATCTAACATCCTTCTGTAATTTATTTTCCTCTACAGCTTGCAGAGGTTTGTCCTTACCAAAGACAAGGATTTAGAAAAGACTAGCTTGACTTTTCACCATTTCCACAAAAATCAAAATGCTGAGTGTGATAGATGAGCTAAATGTGAACAATGAGGTCTAAAAGTAGACCTTTTTTGCTCTGGCAAATGGGCGGATCTGAACAGCTTTATCGTAGCACTCACTTCAAGCAGTTTATGCCTGTATTAAGAGACCATATAAAGTACATAATTGCCATGTTAAGTACAGCTATATGGATCTGTTAGGAACACGCTACAGTGTCATTTGCATTAGTCCAACATTCATGGTATAATCTAACCATCGCTGATCTTGCTACAGCCTCTTTTATGAGAACTCAGAAGACTATTACTCCTTGTTTCATGCAGAATGCGTTGGTATGGATGATTCCCAATCCTACAGCTCCTTTTGCCACAGAGCAAGAGAACAACCCCTGAGAAGTTTCAAACTAACTGAACAGTGAAAACAAAAAAAAAAGATCCTTAAAATACACCGTACGTAGGACATTCCTGTGACGTGGTAAACTCCTTTCACTATGTCATTAAGATCAGGAACATAAACAAGAGTTTTCTCATGTTGCCTGATTTATATCCATGGAATTCTGGGTTACCGAGTCTTTCTGTTTGATTTAAAGTAGAAAAGTTTTAATTTTCTCTTCATGCGGAATGGGAAAGTTTCTGGAATCTCACATATTTTCCCACTCACCCCAAACTGTCATTTGTCAAATGGTGTTTCAGGTGTAGCCTATTATTCCAGCGTGCTTCAGCTCAGGAAGCCTTCTGGTATCATGAGGAGCACCCTGGTGTTAGCAGCTTTGTTGGGTATTACACGTACCTCACCCTACATTCAGGATATTTTCAAACAGAAAAAAAGGGAAAGCCATCGGGATTGAAAATGTAGCTGTGAGGGCTGTACTGCAGAAAGATTGATTTGCCCATGCAAGGTAGGTATCTTTTAAATGAGCACCAATAATGAACTAATGAATTGCAGATAACAAACGACCTGCAATAAACATTTTGCCCAAACATCTGCACATCACAGATGTTAGAGGATATGAAAACTCAAGGCCAGATTCTCAGTTTATGCAAGTAGGCGTAACTCCATTGACTTCAATGAAACAGTGTATGCTAACACCAACAAAATCAAGAAGGACGACAAGTTCTTTTGGAAGGTTTTTAAGAAACAGTTTATTATTTAAATATGCAATATAAATCTTCCTCCTTACAGTCATAAACACAGATTGCCAAGAAGTTAAATATCAGCCTGACAACACAGCTATAATATACCGACTGCACTTATTCCTTAGTGAAGTATTTTCATAGAGTCATAGAACCATCAAATGGTTTGGGTCAGAAGGGACCTCAAAGATCATCTAGTTCCAACCCCCCTGCCATGGGCAGGGACACCCTCCACTAGACCAGGTTGCCCAAAGCCCCATCCAACCTGGCCTTGAACACTGCCAGGGATGGGGCCTCCACAGCTTCTCCGGGCAGCCTGTTCCAGTGCCTCACCACCCTCACAGGGAAGAATTTCTTCCTAATATCTAGTCTAAATCTCCCCTCTTTTAGTTTATACCCATTACCATTTTACCTCGCCTTGGTCAGGTAAATAATCTCACCGAGACCTGTTAATTGATTCGTTACCTGTTAATCCTTATTTGTCACCCTTATTTTAAAAATACACATTTTTCTCATGCGAATGAGGAATAGGAATGAAAGCCATTCTGAACGGATTGAAGGAAGCATGTCAGAATGTGCAGTGTGGTTAGGTTAGTGTGCGAAACTCAAAATAAAATGCTCAAAGCAGTCCTGGACTCTGGAATCAGAGAACAGCAAGTCTGGGTTCCTTAAAGGGAGGAAAAAGGCACCAAAACAGATAGCCCTAAGGTAAAGCCACTAGAGGAAGGAAAAACATCTTCACGGAAAGAGTGGTGAGACATTGGAATGGACTGCCCAGAGAGGTGGTTGAATCGCCGTCCCTGGAGACATTCAAAAGACGTGTAGACGTGGCACTCCAGGACATGGTCTAGCAGGCATGGTGGTGCTAGGTTGACGGTTGGACTTGATGATCTCAGAGGTCCTTTCCAACCTTGGGGATTCTATGATTCTGTGATAATATAAAATAGCTTAAATATATTGTGCTCTATACTGTATTGGTTCTTCCGTGTAGATGATGGAGAAAGGACTTCCAAAGGGGGTGATTTGTATCTTTAGCAGTCTGAATAGTTTTGGGATGCCCATCTCTCATTATTGGCTAAATAGGGTCGGGTGGCCTAGCAGGGTGTGGAATGGACCTAGGCCTGTAACACAGGTGTTGCTAACACCTGCTGGAAGACATCTCCTCAAGAGGCACTTTGCCAAGATACCTGCCCAAAGTCATACTTCTTACAAAGTCCTTCCTTGCAGCAGTTCAGAATTCCGACTTGTGGCTGGTCTATTCATGAACTCACGTTGGTGGAAAGGGGCAGCGTTATATTAGATACCTACAAACATCATCTCCCATGTATCTTCAGGCTGTCACGATATAACAAAATTATTCTGTCTATTCACAGCACTCTGCTAGAAGCTGCGGGAGTGTTGCAGCACTGCTCAGGGAAGGCCTGTGGAGCTGGCCGCATTTTCAGGGGTCTTGAAATTACAAGCTAGATAGGTGCAGTTAACCTACACATTAGTATCTTAAACCACAAGCAGACTTAGCACTTTTTTGCTTAGTGAAATCTTACTATGGCATCCTCTAAGGTCAGGATATTAGCAAACTAAGAGGCACGGGAAGTTTCTGTAGGATTCCAAGTCTCCTCGCCCAAACAACTATTAATACAATAAAGAAGTAAATCCCGAGATATTACCTCCATAATTATGCAACGCATATCTTCAATATTCCCTTAAGTCAGAAGGGATTTTGTAGAAAACTGACACAGCATTAATCTAGTGGAGAAAAATTATTTCACAAGCAGCTTATGAGAATGGCAAAATATAATTGCCTTAATGGCTGGTGTGGCTGCCTTACAGGAACTGTCTTCAGAGAATAAGTAATTTCATTGCCACTAAAATATTTATTTCCCTCTCCCAGCCTTCGGTTTGGTTTTGATTTCTAAACAGAATTCTGTATTTGTTGTGCTTTGGTTTTCTTCAGCACTGCGGGTTCCATTTTTCAGTGATAGGATAGCAGGTCAGTTTTGTGTAAGATACTCAGGACTGGTTTGTGCCGTGAGGAAAAAGAAAGAAAAGAATCCACATCAAAGGAGAGTCAGATTGCGTATCTGCCTATCAAGACTAAGTTCGGAGATTCGGACCCATCAATTTATGCATAGGAATCTTGTTTATATGTGTGACTGTGTGATAGACTTCCTTCCCATTCGTTGCCTGCTGTTAAGTGAGATTGCAAACTTGCGAACGACTGTAAACACCTTTAAACTTAGCATCCTGAAGTCTTTTTTATCATGACACAGTTAAGGATGTGCAACAACTGTGATGTATGCATTACAACATCATTAGGGCTTCAGGCTGTCTTATGTGCCTACCCAGGGCTTCTCACAAGAAAATACTAAATACCACTTGAAGAAATGCACTCTCCTCAGAAGCAGCTGCAATGGCATCATGAGCAGAGCTCTCCTGGGTCACCTTTCATTTTCTGGGGAGCCTGGCCAGGAAGCCTCTCCACTCTGATTCTTCCCCGCTACTTTGCATTGCTTACCAGTTTTGTTTGGGTTTTTTTTTAAGCTTTCACTTTTGACACTGAAAACTGATACTGAAAACCACTTTACTTTTAAAACAAACAAACAAAAAAAAAGGAAAAAAAGAAACCAACTAAGAACCCCTACTTTCCCTCTCCCCTAAAAAAAACCAACCGAAAAAAAATCCAGCATGTTTGAAATGGAGGCCATCAAAGCAAAGGCACTTCTGCATGGCTGTTGTGCTGATTTTCACAGTCTATAAAAGGAGTAATGAAGAAGAAAATATTTATGATGATCACATTAAACATACTTCCTGGCAGTTGTTTTTTTTTAATCCACTAATATATACAAATGCCTCCTAATGTTCGGATCCTGCAAGCAATTAGGTGTACTATTAATCTTACTGATGTGTAGGATGACATGGATGTTTACATGCAGGTCCTACATATGGTTCCATTGAAACATCAATATATATTTTATATCTTTATTCTATCTATCTTATTTATGATTTTGGCAAAATATTGATAAAAGTGGTACAAGCACTCGTCTGAATAGCTGCTGGCCTGCAGCACCAGCTCTCCGGAGTGGTCAGTTCCTCCCTTTGGGCAGGTTATCTTATAACTCCTATGGTAAGAGAAAAAAATGGGATAAGGTGTAAAAGGATATACACCCTGTATTTCCAAACAGAAAGGCTCAGGCAATAAGTTACAGAGCCTTAAGCTAGCTCAAGCGTATATATAAGCAAAAAGAGGATATGCATCCAGAAGGCAGCTGTGTGGAGCAGCTGGATAAGTGTTTTCTTGTTTGTGTGCTAAAAGTGTCCCACTGTGGAGGGTTTCTAAACCTTGCCTATAAATTCATCACCATGGAAAAGAGGTCCTCAAGAGAGGACATGCTATGAGTCATCAAGTTTGTAGTACTACATCTAGCTCTGAAATATTGTTTTGAACTCTCATGTTAAAAGAAAAATCCGACCTTTATCTGAAAATAATAAAAATGTGAACATTAAGCATCCGTTAGTAAAAAACACTTCATACTGCAGACACATGCGTACTTAATTTGCCGTCACAGGTAATTGTATTGATTTCAGTAAGGAAAGATGGTTCAGTACAGACACTGCAATTTGAAGTATATGTGGTGCAGAATTGGAGCTGCATTTTTCAATGTATAATTCTTTAAAGCTCTAGATTTCTGTGACACAACTGAGTAGAAATCAAATATTTTTCACAAAAATTACTTCTCTCTCCTCCTGCCTCACATGTTTGGTTTCCATGTTCACTGAAAATGTAATTAAATGTTTTTCTTTTCGTATTTATTTCAAAAATATTTTTGAAAGTCGATTTAAAGGAAAACTATTATCTAATCAGACATCCAACAACACTTCCACATTTTTCAGATCTTTTTATTGCACAAAATCTGACAACACTAAATGAAAAGTGTGTGTGGTGCAATTTGTGTGTGTTGTTTCCCCAACATGTAAGTTGCTTCCGGTGCACATGCAGACCCCATTGGTGATGTGCACCTTGCATCCTTTTGCAAGGAAATGACGGTTGAATGCAGGGCAGTGTGGTCACTTGGGCTTCACCCTGAAGCCAAGATGCATCCAGGTTGTGCATTAAACTGGGAAATCCTCCCAGGTATAGCTGTAGAAAAGCTACAGCTTGCAGGCAGCTTGACTTACTGCTGAGTTTCTCTCGTTGGTTTCTTTATTCAAGGCAGTCAGTAGAGAGCAAAAAATGACACTATGTACCAGGGATAATGGAGACCAACTGTCTGGCATTTTTAATTCAAAGACTCTTATCTTACGTCTCTGTTCTATATACAAGTAATCTGCTCCTTTCCTGCAGGATCATTTTCAGCTGATGGGAAGATACTCTGCTGTACAGACTGTTTGAAGACGAATTTGCAAATACCATTTCACCTCAGTCTGGGCGTACAAGGTGTCCCCTTGCTGAGGGATTCTCCTCATCCCTGTTGTCAGAGACAGACACTCCACTTGGGCACAAAGTATTGCCCTCTCAGGTCAACATTGCCACCTTGTTCATGTCCCTGTGGGGAGAATAAGAGGGCTCCCTGTGAGACTCTCTGTCATCTGCTGTTGTAGGTTTTAGCAGATAACATCGTGTGTGATTGTTCTTGGGCTTAGTGCTTGCAGATTTACAATTTCTTCTTCAAACAGCATGCTAAGTTAATGAGCGGTTCAGTGGCCAAGTCTCTATTACCCTTATCTGAAACACAGGAATAACTGATTGTCCTGCTATGGAAAAAAAAAAAGAAAAAAAAAAACAAGCCTTGCTTAATGTAGCAAGAGGAGGTAATTCCTTTGAAATCAGTGGAATTACACCAGCCTACTGCAGTAACACCAGCAAAAAGAGAAGTAGACCCAGGATTTTTTTTACTACACTCAGTAGATGTGGTGTATTCCCCAGCTGTGAAATCTATGGATCCTGTTCTCCTGCAAAACTGTGGAGAGGCACATCCTGCTTGTCCTTCATTTGTACAGTGACATTAAAAGTGTCCTTTCCATGTACTAAAATACAAAATCACTCCGTGGAAGCAAACTAGGTAATGAGTCATGACAGAATAGATTGGGGAAACTTAACATGCTACAGACATCTCGATGCAACAGTATTTCATACCATAACATTTTTTTTTAGTCCATAAATATTTTCATCTTTCTTGCTGTAACTTGCATAAATGAATAAATACATAGAAAACAGTAATGATAAGTCCTAAATTAAAACTAAGCTCACCATCTTGACATTTACTTTTTAAAATATGTATGAGACATATTCCTCTGATCTCTTTTTTATACACATACAAACTCACACACTTACCAGTTATTTGTGGTTCTGTGCCAAGTACAGTAATGAGCACAGACTTCCTCCTGCTAATGCTGAAAGCCTTTACACATTCATGAGGGCTTGAGGATCAAGGTCTTAATTTGAGCTCAAGAGCTTGCCTATCAGGAAACACCAACTGCTTCCAGACTTTGTCCCATTCAGCAACAGGAATTGGTTCATGCTTTTATTCCTCATTCTCTATGCCTTGAGTTATCATTACCCACAAAAATACAAAGAGATTTTCTTTATCTCAAATTTATTTTCTCAAGTTATTTATGTAAGGAAGGTTCTAGACATGTATTAGAAGAACTTGATGGGCTTAATGACTGAATTAAAAGAACTAGGATGGAATTCAATAGTTGAAATTTAAGGATCATACATACAGGAATTTCTCCTATAACTGCAAATCCTTGGGTTGAATGAAGGAGAAAAAAAATTAGCAATGTAGTATTCAGCCATAGGGTGACTGTGAGCTCCAGTGTGGTGTGTTAGGACCATAAATTGAGTTTGTAGGAGTGGAGACTTTTCAAAGGAGTGGCAAAGTTTAGTCAGCCCTTTTGGTCCATGTTCAAAAGCAGAAAACCAGGAACAGGTACAAAGAAGAGCTACAAGGGTATATGATGACATGATCTCCAGATAGCCCATAAACCAAAATTATTCTGTTACTCTATGAAATTACTTCTCCAAAGATGGAAATCAATTTGGATTTAAGTCATTACAAACAACGAGAGGAACAGAAAAGTCCTGCTGGCCATAAGATCTTACTCTTTGCTGATAAAGGAAACTACATAATAAATTTGGCAAGTTTTTTACAGGCCTTTTATGGAGATTCTGTTTATGTATAAAAAAAAAGGCAAAATAAACACAAATTTAAGTGAAGAGCGTGACTCATGAAAATGAAAGTGAACAATTTCTTCCTTTCTGTTTTTCAAAGGTTGAAGTATTGTCTGGTCCTTGAGAAAAAGTCATCAAGGCAGACAAAGCACATATCCCATTCAGTGGTTGTGACACAGCTGGAAGTGTGCAGGTATCCAACTGAAAGGTTCCCTGCTTCACCTGTGGCAGGTCGAGTAAAACTATAACTCATAAAAAGTGAAGTCCACATAGTGGACTATAAAGTAAGGGTTTTCTATGAATTTCAAACATTCTAAAGGAAGGTTTTAGACCTTACCTTTACCTTTCATGGTAAAATATTAGGGTTTAATATGCAGTGGTGACAACTTGTGCAATTTTATCAGAAAAACATTAGTCTTTAAATTTTTTGGTAAAGACTGTGGAAGACTGCTTTCATTGAAAATTTAGTATTTCATATTTTCCAGCTTTGTAACTTGCCTGAACAACCAAGAACAGTGGTTATTTCCAACCTTTGAGTATATTTCACAATCTCATGGCTATCTCCAAAGCAAGAGAGCATAGACATCTCTTGTTTGGACTTTTTGATGGTTTTTATTTTACAAAAATCAATTCATTGTCTATGGAAAAGCATAAAAGGAAAGAAGCACAGCACCTACTAATCATTCACTGAACCTTGAAAAGTGAGGATCCTCTGCACACCATCTTTGCATACAGACAAGACTTTGGCAAATTATGTATCTTATCAGGAGGCTCATGTATATGGGAAAAGCTCAGAAGATGGAAAATATTAAATGATCTGAAAAAAAAGCTTTTATAGGATATTGAAAAAAGTATGAAGTTGCAAAAAGGATGTGAAGGAGTAGCATCAGATAATAAATCATCACTATTAATATTTTTTAAAAGACAAATTATAGCTTAACATTGCTTACCTTCTTCATGCAGATTAGCCTTGATTTTTTTCAGCCTCAAACAGATTTACGACAAAAGCCATTTTCACATGGTGTGATGGTACTTTGGCTTTAATAAAAGCAGGGTGGTCAAGGAATAGTGAGGTTTAAACTTCTGAGAAAGGATGTAGTTTTAAGGTGACCTGGCAGAAATGCTGATTTTTATTTCACCACTATGAGTGAATCATAAGCAATGGCATTTACTGTCTTTCTGAGACGTTGTAAGACCTACTGGGCAACTGATGCCTTTGGCCAGTTTCATGAGTACAGTCTTTGATAACTCCAGGGGAAAATATAACCATTAGAACAAATGGTGTTCTGAGCAAGTCTGTGGATGATACTAAATTGGGAGGAACTGTTGATTCCACTGAGGGAGGAGAGGCCTTGCAGAGAGATCGGGACAGATCAGAGAACTGGGCAATCACCAACCACATGAAGTTTAACAACAGCAAGTGCCAGATTCTGCACCTGGGAAGGGGCAACCCTGGCTGTACCCGCAGACTGGGCGATGAGACACTGGAGAGCAGCCGTGCTGAGAGGGTCTTGGGGGTCTTGGTCGACAGCAAGTTGAACATGAGCCAACAGTGTGCCCAGGCTGACAGGAAGGCCAACCATGTCCTGGGGTGCATCAAGCACAGCGTTGCCAGCCAGTCTAGGGAGGTGATTGTCCCACTCTACACTGCGCTGGTGAGGCCTCACCTTGAGTTCTGTGTGCAGTTTTGGGTGCCCAAGTACAAAAAGGACATAAAACTGTTGTAGAGTGTCCAAAGGAGGGCAACAAAGATGGCGAAGGGTCTAGAGGGGAAGACATATGAGGAGAGGCTGAAGTCCCTTGCGTTGTTCAGCCTAGAGAGGAGGAGACTGAGGGGAGACCTCATCGCAGCCTACAGATTCCTCAGGAGGGAGGAGTGAAGGGGCAGGAGCAGATCTCCTCTCTCTGGTGACCAGCGATAGAACCGGAGGGAACGACATTAAGCTGTGACAGGGCAGGGTTAGGTTGGAAATCAGGAAAAGATTCTTCACCGAGAGGGTGGTGGGGCACTGGAACAGGCTCCCCAGGGAAGTGGTCACCGCACTGAGCTTGGCTGAGTTCAAGAAGCGTCTGGACAACGCTCTCAGTCATCTGCTCTGATTGGGCTGGTCCTGTGTGGAGCCAGGAGTTGGACTCGATGATCCTTATGGGTCCCTTCCAACTCGGGATATTCTATGATTCTATGAAATAAAGTGCTCCTCTGTCTCTTGTGTGTGTGTGTCTGGAATAGAAAACAGGACTTGAAGAAGCCTGGTCCATGTCTCAGCATTGTACGTGGCTGACTGTATCTGATTCTCTCTATTAAGATCAAAGGCAAGCAGAGGAAATTGAGAGCCGCTTGGCAAGTCAGACCCATGGACCACTGGAGGTTTGATATCTTTCTAGGCTTAGAGATGGTCACTTACAGTGCTTGTGACACCACTGAAGTCTATCAGGTAAATGCACAATGTTTCACAACTTAAAAAGTATTGTAGAATTTTATTCTTTAGCTTCCATAAACTGTGTATTTGCTGCTTTCCCTCTGTGGTCCCTGCATTGCTCCCATACTGTAGCCATCTGGAAGCTTAAAGTCATGAATTTATTTATTGTCTCAATACCCACACGAGTTTAAAAGATGCTATCATCCCCATTTATAGGGGTGGGGAGCTGAGCCATGTTTACACTGTCAGCTAAGCATAGCTCTAAGCCCAAGCTTGTCCATCACGCTTTACAGGCAAGTGTGCACTCAGCTACAGAGTCAGGCTGAATGCCATGCTTTTGCAAGTACCCGTGCTTCAAGGACACCCACCAGGACAGAGCTCAGACTCTTGCTCAGGCCATTGGAATGGATGGGCAGAAAGAGACCAAACAGGTCCACCAGCAAATATCTCTAACCAAATACACCGTGTGTGGTTTTCACAACTGAGTGACAGCCAGCAATGTGGATATAACGCATATCAAGCTCAGTATAACAAACCTTTTGCCAAGCCTGCGCTTAACCTCACTTGTAGATGACCTGTAATGGTTTGCTCAAGGTCTTAAAGGAAGTTGAAGCACAAGAAGTTTAATGTAGACCTCTAACACTGAACTGTTTACCCCTTCAGCCTTCTGCTCTTGGTATGTAAATTCTGTAACAACCCTCTTTCAGACTTGGTGTTCTTTCTTTGATTTCACTGAGGTCAAGTGACTCTACATCTGCTGTGTAGAGTCCCAAGGTACTTAATTTGGAAATAGTTGCTGCAGTTATCTGAAAACATACCTGGGGCTTAGAGTGAACTGAAGCAATTGTGAAGTTCAGAAAAGAAATGAGCTTGTGTTTGGACTTGTAGCATGGAGGAGCGCTGGGACTGCAGGCATATACAGGCTGTGGACTAGACCCTGGCCTGAGGTTAAGCTAACTGATTAGGATATGGATGAACTATGGGACACAACATGAAAAATTGCTGGATATGACAATGTGAGAAGCTAACAAAAATTTCAGATAGCACTGTGAAGGACAGCTGGGTCTTGCAGGAGGTAAAAGAGGTGTTACGTGGGAAAGGGTTGAATATCACATATAATTGAAGGGGAGTGCTGGGGACATTTTGCAAGCAATAATACCTAGATAACCCTATCAGTAATACCATATGAGGTTGAGATTACCTAGAAATACCAAATTTGGGTAGGGATACAGCAAAGCTGGGACCAATTGGGAAAAAGTAATTAGAGCTGAGTTGTTTATTTGAGGGGAGATTGACAGAGAAAGCAAAGTACAAGCATGGTGAAAGGGAGGGTCAAGAACAGGAAAAAGGATTAAAATATATGCAGGTGATGTAATCGGGTCTGTCCAGGGGCACTGTGTTTGATTGCCAAACCTAATGAAGACAATGAACCAAGCTTGTCTGGCCACACCGCACATCCAACATGCCTCTGCAGTCAGAATGAAGAGGGAGGATGGGGCAAAGCTTTCCTGTTTGGGCAGGGGAGCATCCCGACCGACAGATAAGCATCCTGGCACTGACAAGCCCATGGCAGGCCTGACAGCATAGAATCATAGAATGGTTTGTTTTGGGAGGTACCTCAAAGCCCACCTAGTTCCAACCCCCTGCCATGGGCAGGGACACCCTCCACTAGATCAGGTTGCCCAAAGCCCCCTCCAACCTAGCCTTGAACACTGCCAGGGATGGGGCCTCCACAGCTTCTCTGGGCAACCTGTTCCAGTGCCTCACCACCCTCACAGGAAAGAATTGCTTCCTAATATCTAATCTAAATCTCTCCTCTTGTAGTTTGAAACCATTCCCCCTTGTCCTGTCCCTCCCTGCCCTCATAAACAGCCCCTCTCCAGCTTTCCTGTAGGCCCCTTTTGGTACTGGAAGGCCGCAGTTAGGTTCCTCCAGAGCCTTCTCTTCTCCAGGCTGAACACGCCCAACTCCCNAACAAGCCCAACTCCCTCAGCCTGTCCTCATAGGAGAGGTGCTCCAGCCCTCTAATCAACTTTGTGGCCTCCTCTGGACTCACTCCATGTGAGTTGAAGGTTTCTTGTACTGAGCTCAATATGCTTTATATCAACATTGCTGGCTGTCACTCAGTTGTGAAAACCACACACTCATGTCTGTACTGTACTGGGGACCCCAGAGCTGGAAGCAGTACTCCAGGTGGGGTCTCACAAGAGCGGAGCAGACGGTCAGAATCCGCTCCCTCGACCTGCTGGCCACACTATTTCTGATGCAGCCCAGGACACAGTTGGCTTTCTGGGCTGCCAGCA
>VWZZ01004949.1:2746-13806 GCA_013399095.1 Psophia crepitans | reverse complement strand
CCTCTCAAGCCTGTCAAGGTCCCTCTGGATGGCTTCCCTTCCCTCCAGCATGTCGACCGCACCACACAGCTTGGTGTTGTTGGCAAACTTGCTGAGGGTGCACTTAATCCCACTGTCCATGTCACCAGGAAAGATACTAAACAGTGCTGGTCCCATTACCGACCCTTGAGGGACGCCACTCGTCACTGATGTCCACTTGGACATGGAGTCATTGACCACAACTCTTCGAGTGTGACCATCCAGCCAATTCCTTATCCACTGAGTGGTCGAGACATCAAATCCGTGCCTCTCCAATTTACAAACCAGGATATCATGCAGGGCAGCGTCAGCTGCTTTGCACAAGTCCAGGTAGGTGACGTTTGTCACTCTTCCTTTGTCCACCAATGCTGTAACCCCATCATAGGAGGCCAGCAAATTTGTTAGGCACGATTTGCCCTTAGTGAAGCCATGTTGGCTGTCACCACCTACTCATCACTGCCTTACAAAGCACAGAGCAACTCACTGGAGAAATGTATGAGCTGTGGGAGTAAAGAAGTAGATGAGGTTATAGCAGAAGGTCCTTTCAATATTCTCTGTTACTGGAATGATGATGGTCCCTTCTTTAAAAGTAGCTGGTTTTGATACGATGTCATTGGAAGGATTACATCCAAGCCAAACAGTCATCAGCTGTTTCATGCAGACATGTTATTGTAATACATTTCTTAGGAAGTGAATTCAAATGAGTATACAGGCTGTTTCATCTACACAGATTACTGCAGCCTCCTCCTTGGGTCAAAATGGGCATCTCCCAAGGTTTTGCATACCTTAATCCTGCACAGTTAGCACCATATCTCCTTGTCATCTACTTCCTTACTTTGGCCTGTTTGGGTCTCTTGAGTGTTTGTCTTGTTACTTGTTATTTTATTTTCTGCTCAGAGTAACTGCCTTCTTTCCCTCCTATTTGCATATGACTGGATGACACTAGGTAAAGCAAGATAATATCCATTACCATACACACACGTTTATTTTCTGAAACAAAGGCATGCACTGAAGCAACTGGTTCTCATTTTCTGTGTTTGAGCTAGATGGCCATAAATGCAATGTTCATGAGTCATTGGAGGCTTGGAAAAGTGTTGTTCCTTAGCTGGAATGAAAACTGGAATTTCTGTAGACATTTACCTTTCCAGATCATGTGTCTCTGGAATTAAGATGTTTAAAGGAAGAGTGCTAGTAAGAAATTCTTCACTGTGAGGGTGGTGAGGCACTGGAACAGGTTGCCCAGAGAAGCTGTGGAGACCACATCCCTGGAAGTGTTCAAGGCCAGGTTGGATGGGGCTTTGGGCAACCAGGTCTAGTGGAAGGTGTCCCTGCCCATGGCAGGGGGTTGGAACTAGACGATCTTTGAGGTCCCTCCCAACTCAAATAATTTTGTGATTCTTTGATTCTAATATAGCATTGGTTTAGTCCCTAAAGTTTCCTGCTTGGGTAGAGCAGGAAACCCTTTTTGCACCTGAAATCTTCTGTGAAACTCAGATCATAGAATCATAGAATCCCTAAGGTTGGAAAGGACCTCCAAGATCATCAAGTCGAACCATCAACCTAACACCACCATGCCTACTAGACCATGTCCTGGAGTGCCACGTCTACACGTTTTTTTAATATCTCCAGGGACAGCGATTCAACCACCTCTCTGGGCAGCTTGTTCCAACACCTCACTACTCTTTCTGTGAAGAAGTTTTTCCTAATACCCAATCTAAACCTGCCCTGATGTAACTTGAGGCCGTTCCCTCTCGTCTTGTCGCTTGTTACTTGGGAGAGGAGACTGACACCCACCTCACTACAACCTCCTTTCAAGTAGTTGTAGAGAGCGATCAGGTCTCCCCTCAGCCTCCTCTTCTCCAGACTAAACAATGATGTCCCATCTCTGGGAATTAGTGGGTAACTTGTATATAAATTCACTTTTTAGAGAAGTCATCTGCGCTATAGTGGTAAATATCATGCAATAACGTATTTTGCCTCCACAGCGCTTCTACCTATATTACCCCAAGCAACCCTTTCTCTTTCAAAATTATAGATTAGCTAGCTCTTCCTTGTAACAGGAATAACATCGGTTTTCCTGCCTTAATAACTAAAAGGAAGAAAATATACATAAAACTATCTAGAAAATACAAGTGGTGCTCTCTTCTATTTGGATCATCATCTGCTGTAATACAGAAAACTATAACGAAGGGCTTCAAAGTTTTGTAAAGTTCCCTTTCCAGATGTCCCCATTAGGTCTCAGGAAGGAGCTCAAACTTATTTAAGTAGTTTTTGTAACAGTATCGAGTCCTTAGTTGAAACTCTTCATCATTTCAGTAACAAAGAGAGAGAGAAAAAAAATGTTTGAATATTTCTTAACATTTTGACTAACAGAATGATATCTGATGGCATATTGGGAGCTGAAGAGAAGCTTTCATGCTGTAGCCTTTTTCAGTTGTGTCTTTCAGTGGGTAACTAGTTCCCAAGTCTTAATGAACCACTTAAGTGTGGCAGCTATGGCAGCGTGTTCTCAAGAGCTATAATCCCTCCTCTATCATTAGGAATGGATGCTTGTAAGTGGGGATTTATTTTCTTTCCGATTTTTTTCTATATGTATTTGATTTATAACATAGAATTCCTCAAACTGTGTTTAAAATACTTGCAAAGCTGTGGTAAACAGACTTTTATTGAATTCCATGGGAGAAGAGAGAGCTGATTAAGGTTCATATTAGTCAGGAAAATAAAACTATAAGAAGGATTTTCCTAAAGGAAATGAGGAATTTACATAAATACAGTTCATGCCATGTGACTTCAGCAGGAAAGTTTCATGAGAGAGAGAGCTACTAATTCCATCAGTAAAGAAGTTGTGTATGTGTGGCAGAATGATTTCATTGAATCCATCTGGTCTCTTCACAGACGAGTAAAACTATGAAGTAGATGGAAAAAAGTAAATGAAAAGAGGCAAAGAAATAAAGCAATAGGTTTCAGTCCTCATTGGCAGCAGGGAGTATCACCCTTCCCCGGACCATGTAGCATATTCGGTGTTTCAAAAGCAGCTGTGTCATTTTTCATGCTGTTCTTGAAAATATAAGGGGGTAACGAAGGAAAGAAAAAAGTCAGTGCTAGCCAACAGCCGGTCACCCATTTTGCTCAGACACAAGGCTGTCCCTGGGGACACCAGCAGTCTGGCTTCTACTCTTTGCTCACCATTCTCATCTGGTCAGTTCATTTCATAAAGCTCGTGTAATGCTCTTTGCAAAGGCTTTCAGCTGTGTTTACACAAAATTCAAATTATCTCACTAAGTCCTAGCTTTAAATTCCAACCCCTAGTTGCTAGGGGTAAATTGAAAGTTTGTCCCAGTGGATGTAAAGTTAGATATTAATTTCTACAAAATATATCCTGTCTTCCTGTTTGTTTAGAAATATTTAAAAAGAGACTTTAAAAAAAGGTTTAGAGACATTATGATTAGAAAAAATAACCTTGCCTTCATAAATCAGCAGAGTGCTGACATATGTCTGCAGGCAACACAACTTTCCCTAGATGTTTACCTGATCACTTGCTCCTTTTTCCTCTAGAGCTAGGCATGAGGGATGGCAGGGGACCTCACCAAGGGGGATTCTGAGTGTTTGGGGTACAGCAGCCATTTATCAGCCACGTTAGTCTGTGATCTGGTCGATTTTGTTGTTGGCTCTTAAATACTGGGTAGACTGTTGGATTTTTACCCTGAATTCAATGGGTATTGCACAGTATTTAAGACAACTGTTTGTTTATTTATTGTGAAATGTAACTAGGAAAGCTGTAAAGCTAAAAAAATAACCTTAGGACTATGTGCTGTGACTGGTAGATATCAGGAGTAAAGCTGAATTTGCTATCTGTGATTTTCTGAACATAAAATGCTTATCCACCAGCTGGCTGGCCTACAGAAGTGGGTGTTAGCAGATAGTTTTCAGCAATTCAGTATATTCCTGCATCCTGCATGCACAAAAAATGTAACTGCCTTCTTACAGTGGCTTAACCGTCTTCTCATAACATACTAACAGTACCAGGTACGCTAAGCTGCTTGCTGTGAGCTCTCTAGACGCAGACTCAGCCACAGCTTGAGGCGTTTCCCAACAATGTGGCAAGTGATCAATCTGTCACAGCACCAATATTTTCCTCTTTAAAGCAGGTCTTTCATCACATTGGAAATCACAGAGTTGCTGAGCTAATCCAAGACAGTTTAGAGTGATGTGTATTAATTCAAGACAGTACCTAAGTGATATCCGCACCTTCAAAATTCCATTACGGCTGTGTAACACATGCTTAGATACTTATTTCATTAAAATCTCATTTTTATATGTTGGTTGTCTCAATCCTTCCAGTTATGTCCAATGAATCTTTATTAGTTACTTCACCTTCGTGTATCTTGGGCAATCATTACTTCCTTTTACCCATTTCCATTTTAATAGCAATTTAATACTCTGAAAGAAATGAGTAATGGGAAAGAATATTACTGTTGTATGTATGATAAATTAAAAACATCTATTTTCCTTGCAAAGATGCCGTAGTTGTAGTACTCTAAGAGGCTTATTTCTTTCTGTGTAAGTTCCTACACAGGAGGTTAAACTTGACTCAGAAGTATCGTTATTTCCCCTAAAATTTTAAAGCTGCCAAATTATAACAAATGTGCTATCACAAATCTTCCATCTAAAGCACAGATCATTTGTCAAGTAATGGCAACAGCAGCCAAGCAGAATGGACTGAGATCCACGTCTCTGCGCACATCAGTGTTACTGCAGCCATAACCTGGAGTTTAACTGGACCAAAAACTTTAAGGCCATGAAGCTGTGGGAAGACTCAGGAGTTTTAAGTCTTGGGACCTGTCTACAGGGAAAGCTCAGCAGGGGTGAGAAGCAAGACTGAAGAGCTCAGGCTGAAAGAAGGATCAGAGGCTAACCAAGGGGAGCAGATGTCGACTGGAGAGGAAAAACTAAAGAAGAGTGGGGGAAGGGAAAATGGCTACCAGAAAGAGGTAGAATAAGCCATTTCAAAATTCAGTATTTATTAGCAGTACTGAACCCAACAACCAGGGCATTCTTCTCAGCCACTTACTGATAATATTTAATGCTTGCCTATATATACATTAAGGATTATTACAACAAAGGTGAGTCCTACCAGAACTGTAGCTGTAGTACACCAAAGGCAAGACCTGGTGCCTGCTTGCTGAGAACAGCAGCAGTGTGGGAGCCTCCCTAAAGCAGTAAGGCCAGGAAACGCACACTCACCTGTGTTGCTTCTAGCTGGCCAAGTACCTTCTGAGCAGACTCAGAAGCTTCAGGAAAGTAGGAGAGTTCACAATGTATTTAAGGGACAAACTTTTGTCAATGTCAAGGGAAATTATACTGCATAAAATTCCCAGATAATGAGGAAACTGGAGATAAATAATTTTTTTTAAGGGGGGGTTCTGGCTAGTCGATGGAACTGTAGAAATAAAACTATGCATGACTTCCAAGGTGTCTTGTAAGAAAAGTACCGATTATCAACAGTACAAATTCAAAAACTCAAAATGTAGGAAAATGCTGAAGTTAGCATTGGCCACACGGATTTATTTCATCCCTCCTTTGTATGGATTATGATGATGATGTCTTAATTCCGTGATCACCCCCTGTATTTTCCGTGGTCTCCTGCCTCCCGTAGTTCATGATATGGATGGTGTTCATTGAATGGACAGCTATTCAGTTGCTTGTTTTGTGTTTGCAAAGTTACGCTCATTGAGGTCTGCGAAAGAAAGTGTATGAAATAAGCTGCTATTATCTAGAACCTTCTGAGCATGGATGAACAGCTATGCACTTCACAAAATTCATACAAGCTTTAAGGGATAAAGCAAAAGGCATGCCACTGATAAAAAGTCACCTCTCTTCTAAAGGCAAGTCTCCTCTTTAATGCATCAGAACACTGGACTTTTCAAAGCCCATTGAATGTTTAAACATAGAATAGCGATGTATCTTACCTAAGAAACAGATTATTTCTTTTGGCAAAAACAAATAATTGTTTTGATCTGAGGCAGGTATTCAGGATGGAAGGTGTCAGCCCAAATGGTTTAAATTGGAAGGAATGAAAAGAAGTATTGACATGGAAGTGGAGGGTCAAGCTGACACCCTGATCTGTAAAGAGCAAATAATTTCTATGGAAGTGCATAATCCAGGGAGCAAGTTTAGAAGCAGAGCACTGGTTCCCCCAACATTTTGCAGATGCTGAAGGAGAGAACAAGTACGGTAGCTATCTGAACCTGTGTACTGTTGCATTGTGCTGCTGCAAGGACCCTTAAAGTGTCAATCCAATGTTTTGTTATTGGCAGTGATAAAGTCATACGAGTGGTTCCTGAGAGCGAGAGGGAAACGCAGATCCTGAGGGCTGCATTTAACAGGCTGAAGGTGAGTTTGGTTATTTGCATTTTTTCTTTCTGGTCTTTGCTGAAGACTGTAACGGGTTAACTAATACGCCTTTCATTAGGCACTCCAAGCTATTTTATACTCTGGAAAGCAGCCTTTGCCCATTAAATTCCTAATTTCCCAATAAAATAGCACAGGAATTAGATTCATCATGCCTGACAATTTTAACAAGAAACACTTATTGCCTTAAAATAATATAAGTGCCACACTTGCAAATTTGCTTTTTTCACTCTTCCACTTCTTGCTAGCATACATAGTTGCATGCTTCATTATCTGGGTGATGGTTTTATTTAAAACACTGAGTTAATTCAAGATGTGAACACAAATAAGAGTAGCAAATACAAAGTGGCTTCAGTTTGAGCATCTCTCTGGCAGAATACTTTCATAGAGTCTACAAGACTCACTAGCATGCAAAGAAGTTTCTTCCCTGGCCATTTTCTGCAGATATAAATGAAAAGCTATAGTGCCACCATAGCAGCACGGCACAAGAAGCACTCTGCAGCACTGTGCTGCTTTGCCAGCACAGCCAACGAAGGCACAGGCAGTCTTTGCACAGCAGTGTGGCCCATTATCTCAGAGGAGGATGAGGAGAACCTGTAAGCCTGGTCTCTGGCCCCTGTGACAGCATGGAAAGGACTGCACCGTGCACAGCCGCTGCCTTCAGGCAGTGGGCAAGAAACAAGCCTCACTAACAGTCTCCAAAACACAGCCTAGCCGGAGCAGAACCAAGGAAGCAACAACTTGATCACTATGTAGAGTTTGTTCCAGGAGCTGAACACGAGTCCCAGGCTCTGCCTCTTCTCCTGGGTTAGCTCATACTCTGAGCGGGCAACAGTTGGCTTCTCCCTGTACCCATGAAGGTTTGGTGAGCAGTCTTACAGGCAGCACGGACACAGGCTAAAGTCATTTGGCACAGCAAACCCGAGCCTTTGTTTGTGTCTGGCTGAAAAGAGCTGTATGGACAGAGACAAAGAAACACCTTGGTAACTTCGGCAGTCCTGTGACATGCAGTTTTGGGTCACAACAGAACACCAGTTGGTACCGAAGTGATGTGAGCCAGACCAGAAAACAATTAGGCAATCATCTCTGTCTCCATTGTTGAAACCTCATGTAAATGCTGGTGTTCTCACTGAGGCAAAGAATGAAGGTGCATATCATTTTCTAGTCCAATAGTTAACATCTGGAACATAAGTCAAATCTCAGTCCGCATACCAAATCAAACAAAATTAGGATCTTAGGAGAGCTCTGACACCCTCCTGAAAGCATTCCATCTTTAGCAATGACTCATTACGGAAATCACAGAATCACAGAGGTTTGAAGCGACCTTGAAAGATCATCTAGTCCAACCCCCCCTGCCAAGGCAGGGCCACCTAGAGCACATCACTCAGGAAAATTTCCAGTCGAGTTTTGAATATCTCCAGAGAAGGAGACTCCACAACTTTTCTGGGCAGCCTGTTCCAGCGCTCTGTCACCCTTACGGTGAAAAAGTTTTTCCTCATGTCTTAATAATAATCTTTCAGTTACGATGAAGCTTTCCTGCCACTGTTTTTTAAAAAAGTGGACATTGCTGCCTTGGGTATCTCAGCCCAGGAGAAGGCTTACTGCTGCAAATACTCCAGTAGTCAAGACGTTGATGCCTTACTGGCTTTATGTAGGAAGGCAGAGGCTGTCTTCATCACCTCTGCATTTTTTAACAATGTGTTCAATTAGTTCCCCACTCAAGGTGCTGTCTTATGTAAATCCCATTCTCAAGACATCCAACATCTGCACGTTGCACAAGGAATTTCAATATTCAGCAGAGGCTGTGTCTTGATATATCATAATACTTTGTACTGTAATGCCCAACTCTCCTAAAGAATATTGTCTTGTATTTGTTTCTGCAGCGCTTGCTAGGGGCCTGACCCTCAACTGTGAATGTTAGTGTAATATCCCAAAACAGATAATTGTTTTACTCACAATTAGGAAAAAAAAAATAAAATCTAACCATAAACCCAAGAAATACATGTGGAAGCTGGGGTTTGCATTAATTTCTTCCCCCTGGATGCTGAAACATAAAGAGAGAGCACATGTGGTTTTTCCCTTTCTCCTCATATTGCAAACCCTGCGAAGCAAAAGGGTTACTCACCTTCCTGCAACTGTTTCTCATTATAGAGCTCCCTTAGGCTCCCAGAAAGAGATTCCTTCGCCCAACTCCATCAAAGTGGGAGCAGCAGAAACTTGAATAAATAATTGCATGCTATAACTCTGAGAGTAGGATAATAAAATTTTGGCAAACTGCATGGGAATCTGACTAGTTAATTGGAAAGTGATTGATTTTGATGAGGTAGTAAGTTGAGGAGGTTGAAAGGAAGATTCGAAAAAGAGAGAGAGTATTGACACTCAGTTTCATGAAAACAGGCTGGGTTTGGCTGCATTTCAGGTCTTGGGGCTCCTCCATCTGCTGCTGCTTCACTGCCCATCTACATGGGGTCAGACAGAAAGAGATACCCGGGCGGCTAACAAGTAAGGGATGTGTTTAACATTAACTTACCATTATCTTTTCCCAAAAACCAATTTCAAGTTGTTTAGTCATGAAGGAGTGCATTGACAATGACACTTCTTAGGAAGTGCCAAGTACCCATAATACCAGCAAAAGTCAGTAGCGGCTGCAAGTCATCAGCCCCTCTGCAGAACAATGTGGTGAGAGTTGTGCAACTTTTTAAGTCTCCGTGTCAGTCTCGCCTGTCCTTCCCGGTCCTCCAGACTTCCAGAGTTGGAAACTCAACTGACAGTGGAGTTACCATCCACTTTTTAAACATGAGTCTTTAAGCACAATGCTGATAATGTGCTCAGGAGAAAATAGTGCACCAAAACCTTCCCACCCCCACCCCACCCCAAAAAGAATACCAACCCCGAACCCAGTAGTGCAAAATAAGCTACAAACAATAGGCCAGATATAGTCTTCTTGCTGTCTTGACACAGAATGCCTGACAAAAAACAGAGATAGGAACAGGGGTTCAACAGAGGTATATAAATTGCTATAATTAGAAGCACTGGACTTCAGATTTTTACATTTTAGAGTCAGAAAACCAGAACTCGTTTAAGACACATCTCCTTTGAATCCGTTTTGGTTTGAGCGGTAAATTAATACCAATCTATTATTTTACTCACATGTTCTGTTTGTCAAGGGAAAAATAAAGCTGGAACCAAGATCCTTTCAAGACACATCAGTTTTGTACCTAAATAACCATCGGGTAGTGACAATTTCACTTTTTTTTTTTTCCAGAGAAAGTATTTTGGGATTAACTGCAAGTAGTTGGTCTATTAAAGAACATTAATGTTTTATTTAAACCCATTTGAAGACTTCAACCTGAGTTATGATATGGCCTGATAGTATTTTCCATCATTGTCAGTATTAGAAGAAGGAGAAAAGCCGGAGAAAATAAAAGTTACATCACTTTTGTTCTCAAAGTGAGAGGAATACCTGCATGTGGGTTTTAATTCAGACATATGTTTCTCTACCATGGCAAGCTGGCCTATTAGAGATGAGGTATATTTCCAAGGTACCAAAAGTTACGCTCTCTAGTGACGTCAGGATTAGTCCCCATTAGTCAACCCAAAGAAACACAGAAATTGCAGTGCAAAAGTCAAATTTGGGGAGCGCAGTTTGCCCCCAGTGTGATCCATGCACAACTGAAATGTTTTGAATACATTCCCAGGACAGTGCAAACACAGAGTAGATTCTGCACAAATGGATTGTGTTCTCATTGCAGGATTTCCATGCATACAACAGACCATCCATGCTGGCGAGGGAAAGAGGAAACAATCCCTCCTGCCCCGGGCTCCCTCCTCACTGTGTCTGGTGGAGGGAGCTTTACTATGGGCTCGTGGTGTTCTGTGTTTATTCCAGCCATTTCCTTCCACCTTCAAAATCTACACTTGTAAGGCAGAGTCACTTAGCCTTTGTCTCTGGCCTATCTTTCACAATCCAAAGAATTAAAAGGAAAATTCATCTCCATCCAGTTCAAATGAGCCTATCCTTCTGAAGGGCTTTACCACAGAGAAATTTGAGAAAATTGTCCTCGTGGTCCTGTTAGAATGCAATGTATTTTGGTGTCAGGCAGACAATAAAGCAAATACAAAGATACCTCTTCCTATAGCCCACTGATTTCAACAAAGGGAAAACAATCAGGAAGAAAATAAATGGGCACTACAGAATGGCAATGTATTTTTTCACTCGTTTTATCTGCGTGTTTCTTAATGACTGGCCTTACCACTGATTTTTCCTGAACAGATTTTGTCATCTGAAGTCTGCTCTAGCTGCATTCTTTCTGTGGCCTGATAAGCTACAGGGATCTCCTCAACATCTAGGGACACTGTATTGGTACAATATAAATTGAGCCCACTGCTGACAGATTTGCTTAAGGAAGACCCATGGCAGATTACATTTTAAAAATGCCCAATGTAGAAAAGTGATGGGAAGGTACTGATCTGCTACATCCTCCTAGCTGTTGTTTGCCTCACCTGATGTGGGGAAAAGACCTGGACAGGTTGGATCGCTGGGCAGAGGCCAACGGGATGAGGTTTAATGCGGCAAAGTGCCGGGTCCTGCACTTTGGCCACAACAACCCCAGGCAGCGCTACAGGCTGGG
>VWZZ01004948.1:73844-90317 GCA_013399095.1 Psophia crepitans | reverse complement strand
GCCTGCTGAGGGTGCACTCAATATCAGTGTCTATGTCGCCTGCAAAGATGTTGAACAGTGCCGGTCCCAGTACCGACTGCTGAGGAACACCACTCATCACTGATGTCCACTTGGACATCAAGCCATTGACCAGACAAGGATGTCATGCGGGACAGTGTCAAATGCCTTGCACAAGTCCAGGTAGATGATGTGCGTCACTCTTCCCTTGTCCACCAACACTGTAAGCCCATCATAGAAGGCCACCAAATTTGTCAGGCTTTATTTGCCCTTAGTGAAGCCATGTCGGCTGTCACTGATCACCTCCTTACTTTCTACGTGCCTGACCATATTTTCCAAGAGGATCTGCTCCATGATCTTGCCAGGCGCAGAGGTGAGACTGACTGGCTTGTAGTTCACTGGGTCTTCCTTGTTACCCTTTATAAAAAGCAAAAAGGGGGTTATGTTTCTCCTTTTCCAGTCAGTAGGAACCTCACTGGACTGCCATGACTTCTCAAATATGATGGAGAGTGTCTTGGCCCCTCATCCACCAGTTCCCTCAGGACGCATGGATGCAGGTCATCAGGTCCCATGGACTTGTGCACCTTCAGGTTCCTCTAGATATTCTCAAACCTGATCTTCTCCTACAGTGGGTGGTTCATCATTCTCCCAGCCCCTCCCTTTCTCTTCTGTGACTTGGGCGGTGTGGCTAGAGTACAATTTGTTCCAAATCATCTTGAACATCAGGCAGGAATTAGCTGGAAACATTAAATCAGTATGGCCCAATAATCAGTAACAATCAGAAAGGCAAATGAAGAATCATCAGAATCATCAAAAAAGGCAATCAAGACATTGCCTGCCCACACATTTTCAAAATTACTTACAGTTCTGGTCAATTCTCAAAAATAATAGAGTACAATTTAGGGAGGAAGATTACAATTACAAAAGAATTTTGTACAGGAAGAATCTAGGCTGACTTCTGCTTGGAAAATAAGTGATTGGTGGCTGAGGTTTAAAATAAAATTAAATGACTAAGAGAAATAAATAGGGAGTGAGATCTTTCAGTATTTCTCACGACAAATATTAACAGGTATGAAATGAAACTATACAGAAAATACAATTATGTATTGTTTTCTTTCAACATTACTAAACTGCAGAACATATAAATCATGTGATACTGGGAATGCCAAAAGTACAAATGAGTTTGAGAAACAACAAGTTCAAGAGCAAAGGTTTACAAAACACAATGATGTGGATGCTGTCCCTACCAGAGGAAAGTCTTTACACCACGTGCTGCTGAAAATTAGAAAGATATCTTTTTCCCTGCTTTTCCATGGTTTCTCTAAGCAGTTGCTCCTGGGCTGTGTCCAAAATAGGTTATTGATCTCAATACTGGATACTTCATCTGATGCGTGGATGCTTTTACTGACTGACTGCAAAATAAGTATTAACTGTCAATGGTTATAGTTATTACAGTTAGTCACAGCTATATGGCTGTGAGAAAAGTAAATAATATATGAAGTGGTATTGTATAAGGTATTTATAACAGAGACAGGACCATGGACACTACAATTATACAAATTCCTGATCAGGATATCAGCACAAAATTTTGGTCACCCAGCTCCAAGAAAGACAAATTTAAGCTAACTAGTTTCAGAAAAGGGCTACTGAAGTTTGCAGGAGAATGAAAACTTTACCTCCCAGAAGACTGAGAGACTAAGCACTCTATATCAAACAAAACAAAACAGCCACTTGCACTAAAAGACACTAGCAGAAGAAGAAAATGGGTATAAGGTTGCCATGATTAGAGTTCCGACTGGAAAACAACCAAAAGTTTCTAACATCATAATAGTGATGAAATGTGGTTCCTGTAGAAAGTTGGGTGCACATTTTTTTCAAAGGCACAGCTGCTAAGTGTATGGAAGGCATGATAACACGTGATTATCTGAAAGGGCTAGAATTTGGTTTGATGATGCAGAATATCCTTCTCTGATACTATCTCTGCAAACTTATTCATGTCATAATGGCCATTTTATTGATGGGACAAAATTTCAAGTGCTTCTCTGGAAGCTTCATTTCTCCATGTTTCTGTTTAGATACTTCAGGGAAGTTTTAGCAATTCCATATTTGTTTTTGTTAATTAACGACCTTTATTTCATATTAATCTATTTCTTCTCCAGAAATTGTATTTTACAGCTCCTTTTCTTCTCTAAATCTTCTCAACTGCAAGCTATGCAGCTCTATCTTCGTACAACTGAAATCTCAGACACTAATCGTATAATATCTTATCTCAAAGCTTCTACATTTAAAATTTAAGATAAAGCCATTTCTCACTACTTCAATTCATTCTGTGTTAATTATTTTTCTCCACACTGTTTTCTTCATTGTTTCTCTTTGTTTTTCAAGATGCTACATTCTCCTGTGATTCTGCACCTCAGAATTAACTCAGAAATACTTAGATGCCTGCATCTCCCCTTAATTGTCATGATGTTAATTGGAGTTCAAACCTACGCTTGACATAGAAAACATATAAATTCAGATGTAACGAAAAAGTCTAAGTCTCTAGCACATAAATTTGAAATGAGAAAATTTCACGAAGTCAACGTTGCTCTACAGACATTTACTCTCCAGATTTCTTTTCCAGAAAAAAAGGCACCCAGCATTATTCTGGCTTTTTATGCATTATTAAAGATCCTAGAACTGAACATTTTTTTTAAATCATTATTTTAGAAAATTGGAATACGTATTAAAAGATTGTACGAAATTATTAAACATGTAATTGCTTTTTCATTTTCTCATACCAAAATGTATCAGAGGACTTTTTTCATTTAAGTGCCTCTTTGCAAATTAATTCACATTAGCACATTTTCAGATCTAGCTTAGTGTTTAGGAGTTCAGCTGAGTTCTCTTTAAGGTATACACGTACATCTCAAATCGGATCAAAGCCTATAATTCCAAAGGGTAACGTTAAATTGCACTGCATAAGAATAGCAATCCAGCTGCCATTAATTCTGCTTTATAAACAGCTGGGGTGGAACAATTCAAGCTAGTGAGCAAACAGAATTGTAGAGGAAAGGGAAAAAAACATGTAATTATACAACAAAAAACAAATATGGGAACCACACAGCTTTGCCAACATTGTCTTTGCATCTAAAACATCTGCTTTTCAGTTAGTTTACCATCCAGTTACTGACATTAAAAACTGCAATTCTTGAATTTGAAGCAAATTACAAATTTTCACCAAAAAATATTCCATTTTTAACTTGAACAGCTTATCTTTTTCAGCAATATTTGCTTTGGAAACAAAGACAGCTCTGAAGTAGTTACGTTAAATTTCTGATCAAAACAGAGTAACAATAATGTAACTCAGAAAATGTATTAGTAAGGAAAGATGCATTAGCAAACCCCATGGTATTGCTTACCTGTCTTCTCTCTTCTACATTTTTACAGTATTTTGAGCAGCTTAAGTCATGAAGGTTACAAAGCAGTTTATAGATTTTTTTGGTTAAAAAAAAAGTATTTGCAATACTATTGTCCAGTGAGTCTCAGACAATGAGATTATCTATTTCTTCCTCTAAGATCTACAAATAGGACCTGTTTACAAACTCACACTCTTCATGAGCACAAACAGTAATGTTCTCAAGATAGAAAGAAGTCTTACAACGAACATAAAGCAGAAAAGGGTTTCTAAAAATCAGTACCCAAAATTTTACAAGGCTTTTTAATAGATTTGTCATATTCACTTGGAACAGAGCAGTACCCAAATGCTAGTTATTAAGCGCAGGTTGTAAAACTTCTTGTGATCTTAAATGTTATACTTGCCTCCACAATATTAAAACAGATTTTCTTTTTAAAAACAAAGAATGGTGAGAGGTCAATGTCCAGGCTTCTGTCCTCATGGAGAGAAAACACGAAGACTAAACCGACTGTAATAAAGTTTTCCAGTGGATAAAGGAGTATTTTCCCAGTAAAACTTAATTTAAAACACTAATGGGTAGACAGTTTTGGCCAGGCACTAGCCCAAAAAACAGAGCATTGAGGGCTGAACAAAATCAAATGTATTAGATTAATTTGGTCTAGAGGGAAAAGAATCCTTCCCTGTTCAGCAATTTCTCAAGCCCCTTGCCAACCCTAACATCCCCTGATGTTTTGATATTGCTTATGGTGCTTTTCTCTTGCATAACCCAAAATCATGCAAAAGGATACGTAGGTATCCCACTTGGTGCGGATGCTCAAGACGGTGGAAATAACAAGGCAACAGCAAAGAAATCCGTACAGTGCAAAAGGAATAACAAACAAAAAAGGAGGAATTATTCCATCCCTACTGAAACTATAAGGAGTGTCTTCATCTGCTAGCCCCGCAGTCTCGAAAGACCACATACCCCTCCCCACTATCAGTCCTACAGCAATTCAGAAGCTTCTTGCTGCCAGAAATCATACAGAGTCATTTTGAGATTCGAAGCCATCGTCTGTGATTTTCCTTTTCAGTGAATTTCAGCAACACCATCAGGCCTCCCACTAGTCAAAAAGTCTCATAAGATCCTTCAATAGAAATCTGCTCACATGAGACTTTGAAGAAACACAGGAAACATGAAGTTCAGTACAGGAAATAATTTTAGATATGGATAAGGCCAGAGATATTTTCCAGTAAATTTCAATCTGAAGTAGAACAGAATCAAAATTTCCCTGATTTGGTTCTCCTCTTCCCACATACAATGACCATTTCAAAAGTCAAAGATTAAAAACCATAAAAATACAGTAATTGTGGAAGTATGAATTCAATAATTTAGGGATAAATTCATTACAACCTTTCCAAGCAAAACAAAAAAACCTCATTTAATCAAAATAGGCATTTAAATTTTTTTCAACTATTCAGACTTATATTGAACTTTAAAATGCTTTGCAGCAGTATGAAGAATATTAGTGGTTTTGCCAATTATTACAATATTAACCACAATTCTAATTTCTGAGCTGAAAACATAATCATTAAAGGGACTACAACACTAAAGGGAAAACAAAGCTCAGACAACATGTTTACTTCCTTGTAACCTCCAGTTCGAAACACCATAACTATTCCTACCCTTAAGAAACACTTCCCAGGTCTCATTCTGAAAGTGCAATTTGAAATAGATTCGTTCACTAGAGCTTTCTCACATCTGCTCTTGTGCTCTGTATAATTCACAAGTGTTTTGTCAGCGCAGCTATAAAATCAGGAAAGATTTTATGCCTCTGCTACCCCCCACGAGCCCTGTACAGTACAGCACATTCTTCTGTAATACACGCGCTGATCATCGCTGTTTAGCGGCACAGCAGTTCCGCTAGATCAGAATTGCATCCAGGAACTCATGTCCCTTCCCCGGTGTGTAATGAAAGCTCCAAGGAAGACATATGTAATACGGATGTGCAGAGTCCATCACAAAAAACTCTAGCTTTGGTGACCTTTTCTCCCTCTAGTGGCTTCTGCACATTCCCACTCATAGGATCTATTATTCCTCAGTATTAATGTAAAAGATAAAAAAAACCCCACCTTAATTAAAACACAGTTTAAGGACTGCTCTGCAAATGCAGCATTAGACTCAGCCACTAGGTTGTAAAAATATGACTGTAAACCCAGGTGGCCACTTTATATACTTCACTCCACGACTGCACTGTGTCTGAGCACACTGTGTAAAATCAGTCCTTACCACTGAGGAAGGCCACAGGCAGCTGAGGACACACAGTTTTTCTGGAATGCAGCATCGAACCCACGTGAATGACATTTTGGAATAGACAGTCTTACCTCTTCTCTTCACACAAAGCAAAAAGAGTCTGAATTTCTGAATATCATTCTCTTACGAAGGTGGGTTAGTGCTCTAATATGCAAAAATATGGATTTTCCCTATTTCTGCAGTACCTAAAGAAGTACAGAGGTACGTTCATCAATGACATCCCCTGACTATTTTCATTATAGATTTAAGATGAGAACATAGTACCACTTCATCTTTATGAATTACTTCGAATAATGCTAAGTGCTTGCAACTCATGCTTGCAAATGATTTCAAGACTTCCATGAGCTTTTCTCATCAGTTTCAATAGCCTTCAATAATAGCGAAAAACAAAATTAGAATGCAAAAGAGGTTCTGTAGCCTTAATGAGGACACTAAATGCTAAAGCTGTGTAGGAACATTTTTAAATGTGTCTTGCAAACAAATTTGTTATTAATCAAAGACCAGAATGCCTACTTTATTAGTAAATAAAATTAAGAGAGAAGATTGAGATATTTAGTGTTGTAACATACATTCTGGAATATGCTGATCTGAGTGATACAAGTTAGTGAAATATTATTAGTTTACCCAATACAGAACATCTTTATCTTAATGTAAAATTTTCTATGAGATTTTCATTAGTATATTCTTCACTTGCATGATATAAATGTTTCAAACATTTCAAAAATACATTTTTTTTAGTTTTAAATCTCTGAGGAAAAAAAAAATCTCATCCGTATTACTATCATGAACAACACTGCAGACACAAACTTGTGGCAGAGACCCTCAAGGAATTTCAACAGCATCCCATGCAGCTGGCCCAGTTCCCAAAGGGCACCCGGGACCAACATCCACAATGCACCTGCACCGGGTGCTGCGCATCGAGAGGCCTTTTCCTCGGTCCAGCAAAGAGATCACAAAGCGTGCAGTCTTCAGGGTAGCCGGCAGAACTGATTGTTAGGTGGTTTGGGTGGGCAGTTTTTACAAATCAAGTGTGTCTGTTTGGATAATTTCTATTTGGTTTTCAAAAAGTGTGAATCACCTTGTATTTAAGATAATGTGAAATTTAATACATCATTGTGGGTCTGGAAAACATTGCTGCCTGTAGCAGTCACTTCGCTTTAAAAATACACTAGTGTATAACTATTACATAGATGAGTCTGTTGTGTTTTTTTCAGCACAAAAAGCATACAAAAGAACATATGTGAAAGTTGCTGGGTTCACAGTGCAAGATATGCAATAAAAATAATTTCTCTTTCCACACCAAAACCAAAATGCTCTGAAGTTCTGCATTTTAGTCCCCAAAAAGTCTATGCCTGAGTGTCATACCAATGCAAAGACTTTATAAGAGTGTTTGTAATGGTGTGAAACAATTAATTAATCTCTACTGTAATTCACTTGAGCAGCTGTTAGATATTTTTAATCTGGTGAAAAATATTATTTTTTTTCAGACAGATTTAGATAGTCTAATGGATGCTTCAATCAATCATACAAGTAATACTTCCTCATGGAAGGACAATGCTTCTTGACGACTAATTCGGAGTACGCTTTAGATACAACTCCGCTAGTAACTCTTTTAGTGCAAGACCAATGACCTTCACTTTACTAGAATCCCAGTTATCAACAACAGACTCCTATGAGATTAGTTTCCTCAACAGCAGAAGTTGTATGTGGCAAAGGGAACGGTATGTAATTATGTTCGATATTCCTCCCACACCTTTTTTTTTTAAAAAAATCTTCTCACTTTGGTTTATCGAAGCCTGATAGTAGACAAAACAAGTGGATGAAGCAGTAATTAGGAATAAAATTTTAATCACAGTTTACCGGCAGAATGTTAGATTTGTGCCCTAATAGTGGACAACAACCATCCATTTATGTAGGTTTAATGCTACTTGTATTCAGAGATTTGCTGGAGTGAACTTTTACGATAATAAAATTGTCTTATTCAGTTACAGTTATTAGCGTATAATACAAGTTTTCGACTAATGGTTAGACTACATGTCTACAAAAATAGGTATAGCTAAAATAATAACACTTCCAAGCCAGCCTTCTATAAAAAAGGAACCAGACTGAAGATCCAGACTGTTTCCATTCTTTTGCTGCTGGAGGTCAGAAGGAATTGAAGTTGCTAGAATGTCATGTCTCTTTTTATTGCAATGCCACTTCAACATTTGGAAACAATGAACAGACAAGAAAAAATGTGAGAAAGCTCTAACAGACAACACTTCCAGCAGAAGGGCAATTCCAGAGCTGCACTCAATTAAACAGGAATATGCAAAGCCTCTGCAAAGGAGAAAGAACCATATTATTTTCTTCATCTGGAAGTTCGTAAATGCTCTAATACATGTTTAAATTTTAGTACACCAATATCATGCTGTAATACCACCCTAGCCTGTTGGGTTTGGGGGTTTTCTGGGTTTTTTTTAGGAACCAGTATCAACATATTCTTACCTTTTTATCTTCTTTAGACTTCCTAATACTGTGCGGAGGGCCAAATTTGTTCTGCATGCAAAACATCTTCTTAGACCATTCATTTTTATGAGATTTTAACTGCGGCTGACCAAAGCTGCCATCGACTCTGTATCTGTCAGCTGGAATCTTATTCATTGGCGGGGGAAGAGTTCCACAGTTCACACTTGACCAGCCGTCTGTAGAATCAGTATAGGACTCCTGGTCGCTAGCATTTCCATGCTGCCATTCTTGTAAAACATGCACAGGCAACCACCTTTGATTGCCTATGCCTGCTGCGTTTTTCTTTGATGGGGGTACTGAATTTCGGGAGGAAACCAGCGGAACTTCAATACGAGCAGAAGGACTTAAGTGTTTGCTAACATTTTGGGCCTTATCATTTTGAATTACTTCTAAAGGAATGTTTCCTTCTTGTTCATGACAGAAGCCGTTCCAATGGGAAGCAGACTGATTTTGTCCCCTTCCTACTGGATTTTCCCATATGCTGTTAGGAATGTGTTTACTCGGATTGCTCCCTAAATCAACCACCAGAACTCTATTACTCTTTTCTTCTTGGTTAAAATTTCCAATTCCACTATCACTGTTACTGCTTGTACTATTATTCTGATGAGCATCTGCATCACCATCAAGAAAAGCCCTCGCACGCATTCCCTCAATCAATTCCCCCATATCCCTATACAGGACAGAAATAAACTGAAGAACAGGTAGAGATGATGTTGGAAACTCCAGACAGCCATTTGTGTCTGGATCTGCTGTACATTCCAGTCCAAAACGTCTTGCTATGCCCTGGTGAATTTTATGATGAAATAATTCAGGATCCACCATAAAAACGTGGCAAGATGTCCTCAGAACCCCTTCATCTTCCTGAGCCAAGCTTGCATCATCATTTGTTTGCATTGTAACTAGTCCAAAGAATCTCCTATCATCCGGGCAAACTGCGCTGAATGCCAGTTTCTCTGCAGGATATTCTGCCACTACACCCGATTTGTCACTGCAGAGCTGAATACAGTCATGCATTATCTTCATCATCACTAGCGAATGGATTTTTTGTTCTGCCCGCAGCCGCCTCATGCACCCACGAATAGCCTGCAAACTCTCATTTTCCAAATTTGACGTTGTTGAAGGAAGTTCAATTGAGCCCAGGTAACCCACAATCATGGCAACATTTAAAATGCTTGCATCTAATCCAAAGTCTTCTGCACTCTCCAGACCAACTCTAAAAACTGAATCATCATACAGGACTTTGGATATTTCTTCTTTCGATAGTAGGTTTGGATTGCTTACACTTTCATTTCCAGCTTCAAATTTAATAGCAGCAGAATCTGAAAATGATCTTTGTTTTGGTGCAGAATTATCTAAGTTACCAGCACAAAGAGTAGGATTCTCAAAGATCATGTTGAAAATGCCACCAGACTGCATTTCTTCTACAACTTTCTCTGCTCTGTTTATACCCAGAGCTTTAGAGTCAGGTTTGGGCTTCAGCCACCCCTTCCCATCATAAAACCCAACTTCTTCATCACTTGAACATGAATCTATATGACTAATCCCTTCAGCAATGACCATGTGCAGGACTCCAGAACATTTTCCTATAAGTTTCACTACGTCTTCATGAGAGGCTTTTTTCACATTGATTTCATTAACTGCAAATATTTGATCTCCTGCTTTAAGTCCAACATAATCTGCAGGGCTTCCTTTCATAACACAACTAAGAACACAAGGAGCTTGTCCAGAAAGAGTAAACCCATAGCCTGCTCTTCCTCTAGCAACTTCCACACTTCTTATCCGAGGAGGAGCATGCATGTTGAGTCGACGTTTGACTGTTTCTGCTGGTCTATACATTTTGAGGGGATTTCCTGAAATAGGAAAACTTCTAATTAGTCCATTTTTTGGTCATGTTTCAAGAGTATCACTCCTTCATCTGATGAAGGTCTAAAGAAAGAAAGAAAAAAAAAATATTTTAATTATCAATCATATTTCAGGATTTTTAGTACTCCATATTCCCTTTACTATTCAGAAATATTCCTAGTGAGATCCATCAAACACTATTGCTAGAGAATTAACACAACCCTCAAAAAACCCTTGAAAACAACAGGTACCACAGTATAAATTTTACTGATGAGAAGCAGTAGCAAAATGAAAATAAAGTGGCTGCCCAAAATGGCAAAGTAACTGAATAGCAAAGCTAAGAACAGAATCTAAGTCTTCTGATGTACAGCCAGTATTTTCGCATGTTACATCTTCCCCAACTCCACCAAGTGACCTACTATTCAGTTAACTCCCAGCTTACTGCACCATTGCGATACCACCACATTTTACAGCACAGTGAAAATCCTGGATGAAGCTCGTCTATCCTTTCCCAGCAACATAAAAAGTAGAGCTCAAGTGTATCTGCTCAGCTATAGCCCACCCCCCTTTACACTCAATGTGCAGAAACCGGTACCAAATGCATCCGTGTACAGCAGGTTAGAGAAATTACCCCGAGAGTTGCCTGTATCTCCCCACTGACTGTAAAGGCAGTTTAGAATAAGTATCTCAAAGTTTAACTTTCACATGTGCATTTCAGTTACATATGCAACAACAAATGGACATTCAACCACGTATAGACCAAAGGGATCCAAAAATCAGATTTACTCTGTTGCACCAATCAATGGATCTACTCAAAAATAACTTGTCAGAAAGCAAATATAAAAAAAAGCATTTCAGGCAGTCATTCCAACATCCATGTGTTTTGCTTTAGATAAAAACTCTCCAAAAAAGGGGAAAAAAGAAGGAACTCCACATGCTGCCAGTATTAATCTAGCCATGACTTTACAATTAAAATAAAGGAGCTTTTTATGAACAGCAAGAAATAGTAGATTTCAGTACATTTTGGTGCTGACACTGAAGTCTGGATGTCTCGTTCTAATTATACTCAGGTAAATTCCATTGGTTTAGAGAGGTTTCCTTCACTGAGCAGGTTAAAATGCATTAAAATGTTTTAATACAAAGAACAGAAATGACAACTTTTTCAACTTCTGAAACTATCCCGTTGTTGCATGATGTGAACTCTTACTTTCACAGGTCTGGAGGACAACTGACTGAAATAACTGGACAACTACAGCTACATAAAATTGCAATAAACTTGGTCTGAGCAACTGAGAGCTAATCTGAAAAGAACTACTTGGTCTGAGCTAGTCCACAGCCTTATTCATAACTCAGTCCCATTGTAACATACTTAAAGTGTATAAGGTACTTGAAAGCAAGTATCATGCGTACGTGGCAAAATGCAGACAACATTTTAGATACCCATAAATATGTATACACAGACACACACATCTGTTTATTGTATCTGAAGTGTTAAATTAGTGGTCTCCAACCCACCACTTGCAGTGAAGAAAAATGAGCAAGAAATCCTTCTGACATTGCCCTCAGCTACAGAAATAACAAAAAACCCACACTCAAAATGTGACACAATCCACAGCACACTACTTTCACAGTGTTTCTGCCTGGGATGGAACAAACAGAAAGGCCATGACTTCAGAAGTTCCACGAAACAAAAAAAAAAAAAAAAAAGAAAACCACCACCCACAACTAAAATACCATTTAGGATCCAAGCCTTAACTACTTAACATATGAGCTGTTTGATTACCAAATTTAAAAAAACACTGTTGTTTCTTGAATATTCTGCTAAATACTCAACAACAGGATGCAACTCCCTTAGGAGCCGTCCAAATCCTAAATAGGACAGCCTTCAAGATACTGTAGAAGACATTCTCTTGGCTTTACTTTTGGGTTTTATTTTGTGTTTCTTCCAACAAAGGGACATCAGGTTTTTATGTCTCCATGGTGCAGCTGTGACTGCTCAATGTAGTACAGATTTTGCAAATTGTTTTAATATAGCAATTATCTAGCTTCAATAACAACAGTTCCCCTATAATTTGAGCAAATAACTTAGCTTTAAGAAGTCCTGAAACTTCACACTTAACCTTCGCATGGAAATCATAGCATGAAGAAAGAAATGCTTTGCAAACGTTTATCCAAACTCACACGTTGCTATAAAAGACCCCTGTCAATTTGCATCCAGTCTCGTGCCTTAAACGTAGATTGACCTTTTCCTGATCAGGCTAAACTTGTGAACCAAGAGATCACTGTGCATTCAGCTATCTCTAATTAGGTCTGGTATTTTCTGAGAATAACATTAAATGTTTCAAGATACAGTTCTCCAATCACAGAATCCCAGAATGGTTTGGGTTGGAGGGGACCTCAAAGATCATCCAGTTCCAACCCCCCTGCCATGGGCAGGGACACCCTCCACTAGACCAGGTTACCCAAAGCCCCATCCAACCTGGCCTTGAACACTTCCAGGGATGGGGCATCTACAGCTTCTCTGGGCAACCTGTGCCAGGGCCTCACCCCCCTCATAGTAAAGAATTTCTTTCTAATGTCCAATCTAAATCCCCCCTCTTTTAGTTTATACCCATAAATGAAAAAAACCAAACCAAAAAATGCCCAACAGTAAATAAAAATCTGGTATCTAGGAGTATAAATATATTTATGTCTTAATTTGCCTTACAGTGAATATTTCTGTTCTCGATTGTCTGGAGAACAGCCTAACGTGTCCCTTGGGTACCCTCCAAAACTGTGCCGCTAACCTGGTCAACATAAAGCACTGTAGTGTCTGGCACCTAAAAGTATGCTACTAGCTTGCACAAGGAAAGGAAACAATTAAAAAAGTATTATATTGTAAATAATCTGATTAAAAATATAATAAAAAGCAGTAGTTACAAAAAAAATTAAGAAATTAAGATTCAATATTGTAACTTTGAAGTGGCTGATAAGAAAAAACATATTTTTTCCAACTATCTCTTTAATTTATAAAAAATTACCCTAAATACAACTATTTAAAAAAAAACAAAACCAACAACAAAAACACAATGAAAGTGTAGAAGGCTGCTCTTGGGAAGAAGCAAACTCCAGCACTGACTTACTTCACGATTTCACATTTGCTAGTAGAGGATTTCTTTTCACTCTCTTCGCAAGTCAATTAATCAATTTGCCTTCCTAACCTCTGCGCCTTACACCTCAAGCATTTATCCCAGATGATAACCACCCACCAGGGAAAGTTATTCCAACACCTGACCCTTATAACAACAAACCAGCAGGCTGCTGCTATGTTACTTTTCTCTAAAGATGAAGTTCCAGAGGTTTGAAGACTTCCAGCTAATAATTTGTGTGTGTAATTTTGTGACTACAAAGTTAGGAAGTAATTCAACATTAAAGGGTTTTTTGCTCCTAACATATATATACACTAAAAAGCCAAACAACAACAAAATCTGTGTTAGATCGCTGGAAAAGCCATCTCCTCTCTCCCTCAGTATCTGAATACTACTGTGCATTTTTTTTGCCCCAACTACACCCAGGACAAATAACAGTTCACTACATTTATCAAGGAAAATCCAAGACAAAGGACAAATGTAGCCCTTCCGTAAGAACCCCCAGCATTCAAATATGTTTTACAGCAACAACGGCACAACAGGCGAACGGGAAAATTAAGAAAAGTGGTTTTCGCAACCAGAGAGATTCTGACAGTAATTAGTTCAGTTACAAACTGTTAACTAGTTCAAAATTAAATTATCAAATTACCTAATTGCCTATATTTTCTTTTAATTTCTTTGCAGATTTAAAAGCTGGAGCTAAAGAGATATGGCACAAAAATGGCACAAACTTGCACGGTTTCAGAGTGATCATATGTCTGAATGCCCTTTTCCTGTAATAAATTACAGAGTGTGCAGTGTATCCAGTGCAACAAAGACGTTTTATTTGCACTGATATAAAGCCTTGCAGGTGACTGCGTGCTTACTAAAATATGAAATTGTTAGGGAACTATATAACCTGTGGTAATTGTCATGAGGAACTAAAGATAAAACGATTTGAGCTGTTGACTTTCAGCACAAATTAAATACTGAATCTTACTGAGCCTACCAATAATATACTATTGTAATTACTTCTAACAATTATAGCAGTGGTTTTTATTAATTTGATAGCATAGCTGCATTCAGTGATATACAGCAGGTCAGAAACATGGTTACACCACAATACTACACGTGGCCAAGCTTACTCTGACTTGCTGCTATCGCTGTGTGACAAAGTAAGTCTTGAAGAAAAAGGTATGTACAATACCAAAACACATTAGTGAGCATTAGTCAGGAGGATACACATATTTTATAGGAGAAAACAGGCCTATAAAAGCAGAATAATTTGTAATACATAATAACTAAATCTTAAGCAAATAATATAGTTTTGTGACATTTCAATACACTTATTAAAAACAGTGAAAATATATAATTCCTACTATCATTTGAAAAACATTGCAAATATAAAATTACTCCTATGACTTCAGAAACTTCATCAGAATTTGTACCAGCACAGCTTAGCAATATGACACAGAACAAGTACAGTTTAATAACTACAAAATATTTCACAGGATGTTTCAGATAGAAACACTAACATATATAAATCAAGAGTTGTTCAAGTATGTGAAATAACCTAAGCTGCCCATATACATCAGCTTTGTCAGAGATCTACAAAGCAAAAAGAAGCATTTGAGTTTTCTGCCAACATACGTTCTGATTTACCATTTCAATCATTTTTTGGGGGTATAAAACATCAAAAATACCAGTTACAGTTGCATTGTACTTTATCCCACAAACATTGCATTTCATTATGTAACGTTTTTACATATCCATTCTAGCTTCTCAAACCCCCTACTACAGAGAAAATACTTATTTTCATACTTTCAAAGGAGAGAGGTGGTTTGTTTCCTGCTTCTGCTCTTGCTAACTCATAGCAACAGAAGGAGCAAACACAACAGGAGGCATACTCCTGCTATAGTCTATGTCAGACTATATAACCTTCACAGTTACAGGGGGCAGCGAGGGAGCATGTGAGGTTTCAGACTACACTACTGACCACCAGTTCATTTTGAAAAGCCTTTGGAAATGAGCTGATAGCTGTACAGTATCCATGTTAATGGGCTTTTTTTTTTTTTTAAAGCAGAGAACTGGTTCGCTTCATTTTGTTTTTCAATAGCGAGACTGTACGAGGATAAAGCATGAAAAGTGGAAGTGCGTAGAGGAGAGAGACTGTTCCCGCATAGAATCATAGAATCATTAAGGTTGGAAGAGACCTCAAGGATCATCCAGTCCAACCGTGTCCCCCCCACCACCACCTGTTACCCACTAAACCATGTCCTTCAGTACCGCGTCTAACCTTTCCTTAAACACCTCCAGGGACGGTGACTCCACCACCTCCCTGGGCAACCCGTTCCAATGCCCGACCACTCTTTCTGAGAAGAAATTTCTCCTAATCTCCAACCTGAACCTCCCCTGGCGCAACTTGCAGCCATTCCCCCTTGTCCGGTCACTAGTTATCTGCGAGAAGAGGCCCATCTCTCGCACACGGCTTGAAGTACTGTAAGACTCCTCAGCATGGGTGCCACTCGTTCAGGCAGAACCACCTTTCGCAAATGATGCCACTACAAAGATGAAACGAAGTTATAAAATTTGAATTCCACTCACGATTCAAATGTGGTGCATGTTTATAGACAAGTCACACGAGAAATTTAACAGCACACCCTGCAGAAGACAGCTACCAGTTGTTTGAGAACCTGGGCAGGACAATATTTTAGTAAGTTTTATCAGCATTTCACAATTGGCAAAGCACACCACCACGTTTCCTATAGAAGCAGCAACTGCTGTGCCAGGAAACAATTAGGTGTAACTAGCACAACCATTAAAAAAAAAAAAAAGCCTGCTTTTAATTAGTAATAGCAGGTTGAAAAAGTTGTTAATGAAAACCCTCCTCGCACGGACGCTAGTGCACAAAGCGTACAGAACACGATTAGGACGTTTGGTGTTTGTCCGACAAGACTCACGCGACTAAGGACAAAGTTTTCTAAAGCTATTGTATAAACAGGCGTGTGTTTACAACTCAGATTAGTTTATTTGTGGTATTTAAGAAGGTGAACAGGTTTTGTTGGTAGTTTGGCATTTCTTCCCCCCTTCTCTTCTAGCAAAGCCGTCCCGAAACGGCCGGGACGCCGGGGAAAGGGCAGCATTCCGGCCTGAAGCAGCGACAAGCGAGGTCTGCTCAGGAATAAAGCGGTCGGGAAGAAGACTCGGGGTGGTTCGCACTCACGGCGCTTCCAGGCAGAGGCAGAGCCAGGAGAGGCACGTCTGACTCCCGCAGCAGAGCTGCCGAAACCCGCTCGGAAAGTTATACTCCCGGCTTCTTCGGCGGCACAAGC
>VWZZ01004948.1:0-71415 GCA_013399095.1 Psophia crepitans | reverse complement strand
TTGCCCTTCTCTGGACACGCTCCAGGGCCTCGATGTCTTTCTTGTGGTGAGGGGCCCAAAACCGGACACAGCACTCGAGTTGTGGCCTCACCAGGGCTGAGTACAGGGGGACTATCACCTCCCTGCTCCTGCTGGCCACACTATTCCTGATACAAGCCAGGATGCCATTGGCCTTCTTGGCCACCTGGGCACACTGCCGGCTCATGTCCAGGCGAGCATCAATCAACACACCCAGGTCCTTTTCCTCTGCACAGCTTTCCAGCCACCCCGCCCCCAGCCTGTAGCGCTGCCTGGGGTTGTTGTGGCCAAAGTGCAGGACCCGGCACTTTGCCACATTGAACCTCATCCCGTTGGCCTCTGCCCAGCGATCCAACCTGTCCAGGTCCCTCTGCAGAGCCATACTACCCTCCGGCAGATCGACACTTCCCCCCAGCTTGGTGTCCTAAGAGACCTCTATAATAATTTCTCCAGGCATACTATGTCCTATAAAAGTAACTATTGATGCTTTAGGGAGGTTAAAAGTTCAAAACATTAAAAAGGAAATTGATTGATTGGTTGATTGATTTTAAACCTCACATGCAATTGATTCTTTCAAGTGTGGTACAATAATTTTTAAAAATACTCTAGTGATCTGAATTTGCCCAAACAAACAGTAGTTATCCCTTTCATTGGGGAGATTTCGCAGGGACAGGAATTGCACTCCACAAACCAGAGGGGGAGTTCTGGGTTGCCATCCCTTAATAGCCCAATTGTTTCCAGGTTCCAGATGAGGTTATCAAGACTGTATATCTTTTGCCACTATTTCTGTTGCACATGCTACCTCAACAGAGCTGGCATTCACTTGCCTACAGAAGGGAAGATTGGTCAACCATGTGTTTCAAACAGTCTGACGTTGTAAACAGGTGTAACAGAAGCAAATTTCTTTGAAAGTGAGAAGTGAAGGGGAATTGGAACTCTCCCACAGAGGTATCTGCAGTCTCCCGTTGAGCCTTTATGAAGTTAATACAAAGAAATTATACTTTATTTTGTTTCGAGGAGGAGGGATACTAGAAGTGGCATCAGTGTTTATTAACTATAAAATAAATACTCCATGGCAGTGTCAGAATACCTCTTCCACAGATACTGAGCCAGTCCTGTTGGTGACAGCCAACAGAACTGGTGGACTTTAGGACTTCTGTAGTAGCATAGAAGACTTCTCAGTAGCAGAGCAGAATTTCCTGCGTAAGAATTGCTTAGCAAGGAAGACATGAACACCCAAGATGACATGGAAACATGCTCACACAGCCTACCTGCAGTCAGAAATACTCAACTCATCGTCAATAAACGTAGTGCTTTTCTTCAGCGTTTTTGGAAAAGGTGATTGCAACTTCATGTTAGAATCTGGAACAATTTGAGTAATGGCCCCTCAAAAATACACAGAAAGTCAGCTGTAACTTTTCATACTGTTTTCAGCACTCTTGGACACAATAAAGGAAGAAAGGGTGTGAAACAAAGTGATAAGGATTTGTGGCTTTTGGGCTGTAAAAGCTTTGGCTTATAAGCCTAAGTAGCTTAATGTTGGGTGTACTGACATCTCAATCACACTGCGTACGATTGTCACAAAACAGCTTATCAGATTTGATCTGGAGAGGTTTACAATGCATGCTGTAACGAAACACCAGATGAGAAGTCAGAAAATAAACTTAGTCCAGCATCTGATGCAAAGTCTGTGGTTTTAATTGTTTAATTACCTTGGTGGAAGGAATGAGAGTGTTGGCTGCTCCGAAAAGGTCTTATTTTAGACATACAAAAATATCCTCATATAAATGTCAATTTTTTCATTTAATGTTTTCAGTATGTTCAAGATAGTAGACTTGTTTATAACTGTCAGCATTAAATGCTTCTTCAGTGTACAAACTTCATTCTGATTTTCACAGCTTATTTTTTTCTGAACATCAGAGAAAATTATGTATCATATACATTATAGTGGTGTTGGCCAGTCAATATGTAGTTGGAAGCAAAATACTCGTTGTTTAGGAGCCTATCTCATAAATCCCAAAAGCTCGTCCTTCTTCAGTTAACCAATTGAATCCAAAGGATCAGCAAAGATCATATTTTCCACACTGAGGACTGCAAGGTGAACACACAGCCATCAATACCTGCCTTGATTTACTAGTAAGTCTAATCATAGAATCATAGAATGGTTTGGGTTGGAAGGGACCACAAAGATCATCTAGTTCCAAACCCACTGCCATGGACAGGGACACCTTCTACTAGACCAGGCTGCCCACAGCCCCATCCAACCTGACTTTGAACACTGCCAGGGATGGGGCCTCCACAACTTCTCTGGGCATTAGGAATTTCTTCCTAATATGTCATCTAAATCTCCCGTCTTTCAGTTTAAACCCATTCCCCCTTGTCCTGTCACTCCCTGTCCTTGTAAACAGCCCCTCTTCAGCTTTCCTGTAGGCCCCTTTAGGTACTGGAAAGACGCAGTTAGGTATCCCTGAAGCCTTATCTTCCCCAGGCTGAACAAGCCCAGCTGCCTCAGCCTGTCCTTACAGGAGAGGTGCGCCAGCCCTCTGATCAGCTTTGTGGCCCTTCTCTGGACTTGCTCCAGCAGCTCCATGTCTTTCCTATACTGGGGACCCCAGAGCTGGACGCAGTACTGCAGGTGGGGTCTCACAAAAGCAGAGCAGAGGGGCAGAATCCCCTCCCTCTCCCTGCTGGCCACAATGTTTTTGATGCGACTCAGGAAATGGTTGGCTTTCTGGGCTGTCAGCGCACACTGATGGTTCTTTTTCATCAACCAGCACCCTCAAGTCCTTCTCCTCAGGGCTGCTCTCAATCCATTCTCCATCCAGCCTGTAGCTGTGCTTGGGATTGCGCTGACCCACATGCAGGACCTTGCACTTGGCCTTGTTGAACTTCATGAGGTTCACACAGGCCCACCTCTTAAGCCTGTCAAGGTCCCTCTGGATGGCATCCCTTCCCTCCAGCGTGTTGACCGCACCACACAGCTTGGTGTCATCAGCAAGCCTGCTGAGGGTGCACTCAATACCATTGTCCATGTCACCTACAAAGATGTCGAACAGTGCTGGTCCCAGTACTGACTGCTGAGGAACACCACTCATCACTGATGTCCACTTGGACATCGAGCCGTTGACCACAACTCTTTGAGTGCGACTATCCAGCCAGTTCCTTATCCACCGAGTGGTCCATCCATCGAATCCGTGTCTCTCCAATTTAGAGACAAGGATGTCATGTGGGACAGTGTCAAATGCCTTGCACAAATCCAGGTAGATGATGTGCTTCACTCTTCCCTTGTCCACCAACACTGTAAGCCCATCATAGAATGCCTCCAAATTTGTCAGGCACGATTTGTCCTTAGTGAAGCCATGTCGGCTGTCACTGATCACCTCCTTGTTTTCTATGTGCCTGACCATATTTTCCAAGAGGATCTGCTCCATGTCACGCACAAAGGTGAGGCTGACTGGCCGGTAGTTCCCCAGGTCTTCCTTGTAACCTTTTATAAAAAGCAAAAAGAGGGTTATGTTTCCCCTTTTCCAGTCAGTGAGAACCTCACCAGACTGCCACAACTTCTCAAATATGATGGGGAGTGGTTTGGCCCCTTCATCTACCAGTTTCCTCAGGACCCAGGGATGCAGGTCACCAGGTCCCATGGACTTGTGCACCTTCAGGTTCCTTAGATAGTCTCGAACCTGATCTTCTCCTGCAGTTCGTCATTCTTCCAGCCCTTCCCTTTGTCTTCTGCACCTTGGGCAGTGTGGCTAGAGCACTTGTGGGTGAAGACTGAGGCAAAATGTCATTGCGTACCTCAGCCTTCTCCCTATCCTGGGTGAACACGTCACCTGTTTGATTCCAGAGGGGACTCACATTTTCCCTTGTCTTCCTTTTATTGCTGACATATTTATAGAAACTTTTCTTGTTGCCTTTAACATCCCTGGCCAGATTTAATTCTGTCAGGGCTTTGGCTTTCCTGACCTGATCCCTGGCTGCTCGGACAGTTTCCCTGTATTCCTCGCAGGCTACCTGACCTTGCTTCCACCCTCTGTAGGCTTCCCTTTTTTGTCTGATTTTGCCCAGAAGCTCCTTGTTCATCCATGCAGGCCTCTTGGTGCTTTTGCCTGACTTCTTCTTTGCTGGGATGCATCTCTCCTGATCTTGGAGGAGGTGGCCCTTAAGTACTAGCCAGATGTCTTGGGCTTCTCTTTCCTCCAGGGCTTAATCTTTACAAATACTTTTTGATTTCTTTTAAATATAGGCTTCTCCTTGGTGGAAGTCATCTTGGCAGTGGGAAAGGAAGAAAATGTTTTTGTATAAATGCATTTTGGTTTGGATGGTGGTGTTTCCCACCCTAGTGCACTGATGTAGAAAAAAAGTCTTTACAAGAAATTGTGAAGTAGTAGAATTAAACAAGGATGCTGATCTCGTTAAATCTTGACTGGCCAATAGAGGACATATCCTCTCAAATCCTATTTAGACATAAAAGGATTGATCTATATACCTTGTGCATCTGCTTGGCATTGTAATTGTGTCCTTACCTAATATGTTATTTAATTAAACATTAAAATATAGTTAAATAGGTTTTGTGTTGAAAGATTCTCATGTGCCCTTGCTCTTAAATATGTGAATGGTACTATTTGCAAAATTGAAGGTCAACGAAGTAAAGAGTCTGGAACATGTTCCTCTGTGTGAAAACAGGCACAGGTAGGCCATGGTCCTGACTGCTCCTTTGGATAGCACTGCAATACAAATACAGTTATCTAGTATCTTAAGAAAATGTCTTTCCCTAAATATAATGTGCCATATTGGTTTTCCCAAATTCACTAACATAAATTAAGCATTTTGTTGTATACAAAAATTGAAAGCACAAATTATTGCTCATTGACCTCCATTTTTCTTCCCTTACCTACCACTACATGTGATTAAAGTTGGTGTCACATTAAACCTCCAGTGCTGATGAGCAACACTAATACATATATAACCAAAATATCTACTTTGAGTATGCAGGCATACCTAACATACTTCTGCCAAGAACTTGAGACCCAAGAATTGGGTTTGGCCCTACTGGTGTCAGTGGAAGCACAGAAACCCCTACCCAGCCAGTTCTTGTGGGCAAATACTGTATACCCTAAATTCCTCAGTTCCCAAGGAATAGCTTGCTGAGCCAGAATGATTTTAAACCTTTAATTTCACATTCATCAACACCTACTAATATTGTTAAACAACACCACTGTCGAAAGTGTAACAGGTGCGTCATGAAGATGGATCACCATTGTCCTTGGATCAACAACTGTTGTGGAACCAGAATCACGCATCTTTCACTCTGTGAAAGTGTATTACTTTCTGATTTTTTTTGCTCTGAAGGGAAAACTCTGAGACATTACTGAAGCATTTGTTTGGTGTGGGTTTTTTTTTCTTTAAGCCTTGGAGTTTTAATCTTATAATTCAAAATTTCCTGACTGATTAACCTGCCATGGCCTTGTTGCTCCATTCAGGCTGTGTCTTCTGTCCCATTGGGTTCATTTAAGCAAAGTGTCTTCACTTTGTCCCATTGGGCTTCAAAATGTGTATCATCTAGCAGCTGAATTTACATGTTCTGCAGAAACACTGTCTAGTTTTGGTGTTGTAAGGAGAAGGGGTATCTCAGGGAGACACTCCTTGTGGCTCTAAATATCATGTCAAAAAAGTTGTTCTCATCATATTCAGAAATAGCTTCTCCCAGAGTGAGCAAGCTCTGTGCTTGCATCTAAACAGCAAACTGAATTAGGATCATGAGTGACATCTCCTGACTCCTGCCTCCCTTTTTGTCCTGTTGGAAGCCATATCAGTGTGGCTCTCAGATTCACCCGCCATACAAGGGTGACGTACCAGCACTCTGCTGGCTAAGTTTATTGCTAAGCACATTTCCTAAGTGATGAGGCACAAATGGCTGTATAAAAGTGCCACTCATATCCCTAAACCTCAGGAAAAACATGCTAAGGGTTCTCCAAGTTCACACATGATTCTGTGAGAAGAAATTGAGTGAAAATGAGGGCCTGAGGCCCTGAAGAGGTGACATGAGTAATAGAGAAAGCGTTTGCATATTCCTTTTTAGCATAATTCCCCCAGTGAAGGACCCTGGCTACGGGATAAACTGTGCAGCATTAAAGTTATTTTTAGTACAAAACTCATTAAGATATACCTACCTAAAGTAGAATGATTTCTTCATGCTCCACAAAAACTTCGCTTTCATTTAAGACTAGCCATGCACTTATTCTAAATGACCTTTTAGAATGAAGAGAGATTGATTTGGTACTTGGATTGATTAGATATGGTACTTAGGGACGTGGTTTAGTGGGTAATAGGTGGTGGGGGGATGGTTGGACTAGATGATCCTTGAGGTCACTTCCAACCTTAATGATTCTATTCTATTCTATTCTATTTCTGCATTAAGTGTATTTGTTAGGAGTCGTTTTGGCCTTGACAGCATGTGTGGAAGTCTCCTCAGTGCCCTCACCATTGTTTAAAGTTCCTCTCAGAACCAGGTTAAGGTCTTGCCTCTAAGATTTGCCTACTAAAATTTTGATGCTATGGTAAAAGTTGAAAGTTGATGTATTATATCTTTGAACCTCTGGCAGCCAACTTCCTCTTTCACCTTTTTAAGGAGATGACATTTGTGGTGGCTGTTTCACGAGCCAGGTGTTCCAGGTGCTTCCTGCTGAAATCCTGGTGATTATGGCTGATCCTCCATTAACATCCTTTCCTCAATAGTTGCCTTACTCCAAATTATTGCCTAGCATAATATTCCAATCTCATCTGAAACAGAAAATTAGCCTATGCTTTTTTCCATGAGTCATTCTTCAAACTGAACCTGAACCACAGACCTTACACATCAAGTATATTTTCTTTTTATTTGGAGTGAGCAAGACAAGATCACAAGACTTAGCTGTGTCTCCAGCTACGAGATTCAGAGGGATAGCTCTATCTGGAGGCAGATAAGCATCTATAAGGACTATCAGAAAGGAATTTTCTTCTAGCACTGAGAAACGCTGCACCAGTGTCCAGGCAATTTAAACTTTCAGTAGGCACCATGCCATTCCTGATGTTTCAGCATGTGGGCTAACTGCCTTCAACTGAATATACCTGTACCCTTCCGTAAGCAAAGTACGATGTGTGTGGGATGTCGCATGGAGTTGTTCGTTGCACAGATGAGCACATGCAGCCAGATAGTCACACAGAAGGAAAGTCTACTTAAAAATAAAGTTCTTCAAAATATATTGTACCTTCTTTAGCCACCTTCCTAAGATAAGGTCATGGCTTATTCTCACGAGAATGCATAAATCAAATCACAAGAAGTTCTTGTCAGCAAGGAGACGTGAAACAAGTGCACAATTTCTGATGTAATCTGCATTATGCCATTTCAACTGTGGTGAAATTCGTGCTTTTTACTGAAGGTTAGCCAATGTGAACCAGCTCTAAATAGTCATAAATCCCTGAATACAGATGAGATGTAGATTTAAACCCTATGTGGACAGTTTCATTTTTATGAAAGATTTAATGGTGGTGTATTTCATCTTCATCTAGGGCAATTCCAAGTTAAGCTAACTGAAAAATAACTATATAAAATCTTATTCATATGATTTTAAAGAAAGTATACTGTTATAGTTAACACCACACAAGTTCACATGAGCAAGGTTTTATGCATCCATAAAGGAGATTGCATTTGGTCTAATTATATTGAATTAAAGATAAATTAGAGTTAAACCTGTAGGGGGAAGAATGAGGATCATGGAGAGTTTTTAAAGTAGTTTTAATTAATTTTCTAAATATGTTTACTTTGCAGTTCATAGAAAATTGATATTCCTATAGCTTCCCTCAGTGAAACAAGCCTTCCTCAAGCTGTGATAAGTACTTCTCAACATTTAAGTACGTAGCAAATTTTATACCTTTAATAGTATGCACCAATTAATTTTTTTCTTACAATACACAGTAATTCAGAACTTACTCCTAAGATAACAACATACAGTCAGAAAGTTAGACTTCCATCGAAAATGTTACCAACACATTTACAAATCCAAATTCAGATATATATGGTTGAATATCTTAAACATTTTAAGATTTATTTGTCAAATTCTTAGAACCTGATGGAAGAAGCACAGTTAAAGGAAACAGAATTATAAAAGGATTCATTTTTCAGATGACTGAAGGCAGCTACTTTGAAAGATATTTTTTATATGAGCTACTTTCTTTAAAAAATACTTCAGCACTGAACAAGAGATGTGGAATACCAGCAACACCCTTCACTACATTGCAAATATTTTACAAAGACATAACTTTCAACTAGGATCAAACTGAGATCTTACCTGTAGTAATTAGTCAGCTCTAGATAACTGAATGTCATTCACTGAAGATGACACGTCTGGTTTTCAAGGAAAGTACCTGAAATTATTCATCTTTATTAGAAATGCATTTCAATAAAACACCCTAAAATAAGCTGTAGAAGAATGAAAAATATCCAGCCAGAAAAATTATGCATAGGAACAAAATTGCACCCCCCAAAATAGCAAAGTAATTTAAAAATTTCTGTTAAAACACTAAAAAAGATCAACACAAAAGCTTAATGATGTAGTCTCAAGCCTGCACACGTGGGAAGTAGGCTACCCATGAAATCAGGGGAAACAGATTAGCAATCTAGAGACCAGATGGTTAATATTTACTTGCTGACATAACACCACCAAATGTTCCTAAATTTCTTCTTCAAATTTGCCTTTCACGTTACATTATCAGTGTAGGAACCAATCCTGCAAATGTACACATACAGAGTTCAAAAAATTTATTCATGTGAATAGTACCATTGATTTTAATACAAGAGACTACTCACAGAACCAGGCTGGCAGGGTAAGTCCACAGAGTTGTAAACTCTTTTTTGCCTATACTGAATTGGGCAGGTTAAATCTGGAAAAATAATTTTTAAATTCTGTATATGTGTTTTTTCTGCTGGTTTTGTACTTTGCAAAAGTACAAAACGCTCTCCCAAGTGGCTAGCAACAGGACAAGAGGGAATGGCCTCAAGTTGCGTCAGGGCAGGTTCAGATTGGACATTAGGAAGAACTTCTTCACAGAAAGAGTAGTGAGGCATTGGAACAGGCTCCCCAGAGAGGTGGTTGAGTCGTTGTCCCTGGAGATCGTCAAAAAACGCATAGATGCGGCGCTCCAGGACATGGTCTAGTAGGCAAGGTGGTGTTAGGTTGATGGTTGGACTTGATGATCTCAGATGTCCTTTCCAACCTTAGTGATTCTATGATTCTATGATTCTATGATTCTATAATATCCATTAATGGAGAAAATTATAATAGACATTCCATATCCATAAATATATTGCCTGGTTTTGTGGATACCTGTTAAATCTTGGCAAGGCCTGAAATAAACTGAAATCTTAAAATGCTTCTCCAATTTGGAATCAAGGAGTAAAAAAAATAGTTGCAAACTATTTTAACCAACAAATTGTTAATATCAACGTGAGAAAATGTTTAATTCTAATGGGATCCTCCTACTAATTAATTAACCTCTCTAGTTTGTGAAAAATATTTTTGCTTCCAAATATTTGTCCAAAGACTAATTTTTCTCTGGTGCGGAAAAAGTGTCAGTACTTGCTGTATGCTATTTATAACTTGTCCAAGTTATCTGTAGCAGCTGTCTACTCAAAATATACAGAATTTCACTAGTGGTAGCTCTTCGTCTTCATACTGTAACTTGTCTCCTTCGACATTATGTTTTTTCTTCCATTTTCACTTTCCTGTCATTTTAAATGTTGTGTTCCTTCTCTTCCCTCTAATTACTAGCTTGCTTTGGAGGCATTTACTTTGCCCCTTTGCCCAACGTATTTTTCTCCCATCCTTCATCACAATCCACTTCTCCTCAGTTACTTAAATGTTTCTCTGTGTCTCGTTTTCTCATCTGCCTCCTCAGGTTCCTTTTCATTCTATTTTTACAGCACTTTCAAAGTCACCTACCTCCAGGCAGTGTATTTCCTCCCCTGTTTATTTTTTCCATTTGCACCATCTGTGTGTATATATGTAATACTGGCACTTCATTTAGCGAACACGGTATCATACTGTGCTGACCCCCTTACTGCCCTGAAAATAAGAAATTTGTTTTCCTGTGCTACAGTTTATTTGTTGATCACACTTCTAGAAGCCATGAGGGAGTCCCTTTAATGTCATAGCTACAATGATAACCTCGAGGAACCCTTGATGTGCTCTCCTTGAATACTTACTACTCAGGCAGACACAGCAGCAGCATCTCAGTTTTGCAAAACCAGGAACTCCACCAAGCATTTTAGTTCTAGGCAGGTCTTTCAAGTTATCATTAGCTTGAATATCTCAAAAATTCAAATATCTTTACCTGTGGCTAACTGTCCCATATAGATGAGAAATCTGTGCCTACCTTAAAAAAAAAAAATCACTCAACCTACTTTTTCAAATAAATGTTCAGTCTTCACTAAAGAAAAGAAAAGCAAAAAGAAACTCTGGGTAGGCAGGGAATTTTCAGCCTGTTATCAAAAAGAGCATTAGAAAAATTCTGTCATACCTGAAACTATTTGCCTACAGCAGTGCGGTGTTAAGTCTGTACAAAAACAGGGCCCGAACACAGATAATCTGGAAGGATGGGAATAAAGCTTTTGATAAAGAGATGAGGCTTTAAAATTGAACCCCCCCAAAAAATCATGTTTTATATAGAAAAATCTCACAACCTCCAGGAAACACCAATTTCTTTAATGCAGTTGTGGAAGAGAAAGTTCAGCGTCTCACCTAGAATGCTGTGTATCATTCTGGTCAGTCATCTTTGAAAAGGATGAACTCAAAGAGCAAATTTAGCGAAACAGTCATCAGAATAATCTCTACCTTATAGAAGAGTGTTACTCTTCTGAAGAAGGCCTGCATGGGACATGACATGTCGCTCTCAAGAGCAAATGCTACAGAATGTGGCAAAATCAGTGTTGATTTGGTATAAATTGACCAGAAATAATCCTAGAAGCAATCTTCTAAATTGCAGCTTACCCACCTGTAATGTAACTCTTCTTATAACTACAAGGACAAAACACCTCATTCATGTGAAGATACAGGTCCACACATCTACAGAAGGGATTATATGACATGGTTGCTTGTGGTAGCAGACAAGGAATCAGGGGATTTCCTCCATTCTTGTGTTCCTATAGCTCTGGACTTACAGTTCTCATAGCATGTAAGGAGAGGGGCTACCTACTCTCCAGTACAAGGTTCAAATATGCTGCTATTGTTATTGCTCATTAACTGGATTTAATTGCTATAAGGTTCAAGTAGATAATATCAGTAAATACTATTAATTCCCATGGAGTCAGAGGAGTTTCTTTGTATCTTGCTGGAAACACGTTTAAGTGTCAGGACGTGCTACAACATGGATGCATCAGCCTACCTGAGTCTGTGACAGATCTACATGTGGAATGTGCAAAGCCATGACGAAGCACAGAACACATATTCCCTCTCTCATATGCCTGTCTGTATGACAACACTCTCACGAGTATTCTGAACACCTACATGACATTAGGGACAGTCCTGCTTTTACCAGTAGTTCTGCAGGCAGAGATATAATAAGGTTTCATAGTTCTTTTTCAGATATGACTAATTCAATTTATGTACACAAAAGTATTTTGGAATTGAAAGCTGGAGAGGGACTGGTTACAAGGGCATGGAGGGATAGGACAACGGGCCTTTAGCTGAAGGAGGGGAGATTTAGATGAGACGTTAGGAAGAAATTCTTTACTATGAGGGGGGTGAGGCCCTGGCACAGGGTGCCCAGAGAAGCTGTGGAGGCCCCATCCCTGGAAGTGTTCAAGGCCAGGTTGGATGGGACTTTGGGCAACCTGGTCTAGTGGAGGGTGTCCCTGCCCATGTCAGGGGGGATTGGAACTAGATGGTCCTTGAGGTCCTTTCCAGCCCAAACCATTCTGTGGTTCTATGACTCGCTATTGCTAAATGTCAGCTATTATTTCTTTGCAGAATCATAGCAGACATCCGTCCTTTTTCCAATCACCCTGTAATAAAGGTGGAGTGAAGAAAAGTTCCTTCATTTATACTTCAACAGCCACCATTTTCTGTAGGTTCAGTCTTCTGGATCGAGAGCAGCCCTGAGGAGGATGACTTGGTACTGGTTGACGAGAAGCTCACCATGAGCCGGCAGTATGCGCTGGCAGCCCAGAAAGCCAACTGTGTCCAGGGCTGCATCAAAAACAGTGTGGCCAGCAGGACGAGGGAGGAGATTCTGCCCCTTTACTCTGCTCTCATGAGACCCCACCTGGAGTACTGCGTCCAGCTCTGGGGTCCCCAGTACAAGACAGACATGGAACTGCTGGAGCGAGTCCAGAGGAGGGCCACAAAGTTGATCAGAGGGCTGGAGCACCTCTGCTGTGAGGACAGGCTGAGGGAGTTGGGGTTGTTCAGTCTGGAGAAGAGAAGGCACTGGGGAGCCCTAATTGCGTCTTTCCAGTACCTAAAGGGGCCTACAGGAAAGCTGGCGAGGGGCTGGTTATGAAGGAGTGTAGTGACAGAATGACGGGGAATGGGTTTAAACTAAAAGAGGGGAGATTTAGATGAGATATGAGGAAGAAATTCTTCCCTGTGAGGGTGATGAGACACTGGAACAGGTTGCCCAGAGAAGTTGTGGAGACCCCTTCCCTGGCAGTGTTCAAGGCCAGGTTGGATGGGGCTTTGGGCTGCCTGGTCTTGTGGAGGGTGTCCCTGTCTGTGGTGGGGGGTTGGAACTAGATGATCTTTGTGGTCCCTTCCAACCCAAACCATTCTATGATGCTATGATTCTGCTACATATGCATTATTCTCTTATCACGAATTAGACTCTGTGGGAAGGGACCACATTTACATACTTAATCATTCTTAATTTCATACCTGCAGGATCTTCTCAAAAATATTTTCACATATTATAAATTTGCTTGGTGAGTATAAACTTTATCCTGCTCACCAAGCATAACTGCAGATTAATTGGTTGGGTCTGGGTTTTAAAACAGTTTAGTTAACATCAGCGTAAGCAACAACACATTAAATTATATAGGAAAATGCAAACACCTTCAATAACAAGGGAACATTATTCAATAATGGGAATGGAAAATGGCCTGAGTTCCTTGTACTAATGTTAATTTTACACTTTCTATGCTTCTGTATCTGAATCTAACGTCCAGTCTTGCAAATACAGTGAAAGCAGCAGAAAGATGTTTTCCATGGCGAAGACGAAAAGAAATGGTATAGAGGAAATCCAGCTGATGAATTTTTGAATTTATGTTAAGGTTATTTCAATGTCATATTTCATTGAAGAACCAAACTCTTGCTGGTACTTCATGTTAACGACTTAAACACAATGCTTTATGCCTCCGGCTCCCTCTTGTGGTGTATCAACGTTGATCTGCCTTGCAGACCATACCTCGAAACATCCGATTGCCACCAGCAGATACTGCTGTAGAGGTGTCGAATGTTCTTCATGACTTCCATCGCTGTATTTTGGGCACCAGTGTAGGAGATATTTATTATTTTAATTAAGAATTAAAAAACCTTTGACCGTGGTTATCTCTCCCATGATTTTTCACTGTCCCAAAGCATACTATCTGCCCAGCAATAATAAATAAGTTTCTTCTTTTTCTTTATTTCATTTGATAGATTATATATATATATGTATATACACACAGTACAATATTTTTCTTTTGTGATAGAGAATAAATGAGTTTTCATTGCTGGTCGTTCATTAAGTCAACAGATTCCAGTTAATAATGAAAAAAATTAAACATTTAATATCAAAAGCAACTTCAAGTATCTTCTATACATTTTAGTATTCAGTATAGAGTAAGGTGGTTTGGGGGTTTTCTTTTTATATCAAAAGTGTATTTGAATAGACTATTTTTACCCTAATACTTTAGAGTACTATTCGTCTCAGACATGGAGTTTAAAATGACGTATCTCATGGTCCCAACTAGGTCTTCACAAGAACCATAGGTCACTTGTACAATCACGGCGTATGTTTCAAAACAGGGTTTAATCATCAGTAAAGTCAAGATGCAGTTACCATGTTTAGAAATGCACTATTTCATTCTCCTACAAGAGGTCAAGCTATAGTCCTCGACATGAAGCAGTATGCAACACCACCGTTTGTAAAACAATACCTGACCTAGGCGTAAACAGTACTGAAGTTCCCAGAGCTATTCCTCTCTCAACCTTTCCGTACAAAAATAAGTCAGCTTAGGCATATATTGCACTAATTTTATCGTACTGAATAGCTCTCTTCTTGCATTATGTGTTCTCTTTGCTTAACTAAGATTACACTAAGCTTTTAATTTCCATGGAAAACCTGGGAATAGGGCAACAGACACACATATGGTGTGCAATAAAGGGATATCTATAATATCAATAGTAATCTCAGAGGCATTCACAAAGAAAACTACACATTAGATTTGGAGATCATCTTCTCCAGTAGATTCATCATTCTCTCCTGTAACTGTAAGCTTTGAACTTGAATGATGTTCTGCTGATCCAGAATCCTGCGCACTTCTCTGCAGGTTTCTTCCATAGCTCTACTCAACTTCTTTTGTTCTTCCAACATGGCCTCCATTAATTTTAGCTTCTTCTTTTGGAAGTTGCAGCTTTGCATTTTTCTTTTCTTAACTGGTCTTTCTTCAGCTCTGAAATGTGAATATTTGTTAACAATTAAACTCATATATAAAAAAAGATTTTAGAATCTAAAATTCTATACTACATAATTGACCAAGCCACTCCTATTTTTAAACCTCACTGTCTTCTCCAATAAATGCCCTCTCAACTTCATGCCAAAACATATTTACTGTGTTATTGCATAGTGTTACAGACTGAAAAAAAATAGTTTTTAAATCACATTGTTTTTAATAAGAATTTTCCCTGCAGAATATGAGGCTTTTTTGGTGTTTTTTTTTTAAATCTTGACATTTCTTACACATTGAATTTATAAACTGTATTGGGAAAGATATTTTGCTCATCTGGCCATTAAAACTCCAATTCTAAAGCTGCGATAAGCATCTCATCCAGAGCAAGTGCTGGTGGTAAGTTACAGCTCCTTTTGGAAAGCATCGCATCAGTAAGGCTGATCCCACTACAGCATACAAGTCCCAGAATTTGCCCTTGCACTGAGACACAGCAGTTGCACAGACCACTATTTATATATTCCATCTCAAAACATTATAAACAATGTAAAAGCTTAGCAGGATACAGCTTATGAGATGCCCTCTCTTCCTACAGGTTGAACACATTTCATATTTGCTTTTAGAGGCATTTGCCAGTTGCGCTCTAAGATATTTTTAAAAATTAAATGTATTTGTCAGAAACATGGGATACTACGGCTACTTTCTTCTCATATCTAGGCTAATGACAAGTTTTATCAAGTATGATAGCTAACAAAACAAACCATACGTCCCTTCAAACTCCTAACATTTAACAAACATTTCAAGCGCACTATAACCCTCTGCCTGTCCTTTTGGTCTCACCATAATATAAAGGCAAGACTCTGATAGAGTAATTCGTTGCTATGTAGATTGGGAAAAAAAAAAAAGTTCTTCTGAAATTGAAAAAGAGTATTTGTAGCCCTCGACATTGCTGAATCCAAGGCTGTCTATGTATCCTGTCACGTTGGCGTTCCTCCAGCCAAATGTCTCTAGGCTCTCAGGGTGTAAAAGTTACATAAACACATCTCAGATGGTACATCCTCATCTGAAATCTGTAGAACTGCCATGTGCAACTGGGGTAATCTTTTAAGAATTCCCTCCACGCTGCATCACACTGAGTTTCTGTTTTAGAAGAAAGATAAACCTAGCAATACAGACAGCACCTTCAAAGGTGTGTAGTTCACATGGCCATCCTAACTTGTGGTGATAGTGCAACTCATGAATTCAAAACCAGCCTACACAGCACACGCCAGAACACAGATCTGTTTCTCTTAACCCGTAATCTAAGACGCATGCTGAAGTGCGAAGGAGGAAGAAAGGCAAGAAGGCAAATGTGCAAGTGAACTGCACATTTTAAAAACCTCCAGTCACAGCTGAGCTAACTTCTTTTCTAACTTAAAGCAACGGTTCACGTGTTCATTCACACTTTCTAACTCCAGAGCGGAGTCTCCAGCATCAAAGTTATCTGACAATGGGTCTTGAAGTCCCTTCACGCCAACAGTGATCTCAGTCATGTTCTGCCAGATGCAGCATCCTTTCTGGGTGAAAGGCAATAATGAGAGCACAGTTCAAGCAGCATAGCATGTCAGCACCTTGCAGATTTCAAGACATCCTTGAATAAAGACAACTTGAACTCTTGAGGAATGTGTTTTTATTAATGTCAAGAAGGGGAGCGGGGAAGGAGGTCACTCAGCTGTGGCAGATTTGTATCATAGTTTCCTTCATGTCCTCATCCTACTTGACAGGCTTTGTGCAACAGAGACTGTGACATTCAGATCTCAGCAAGAGAAATAAACAACCCTAAGCACCTGAAAGACTTAATGCAAGTATAACAAAAAGGCACAAGCCTCTTGACATTTCAGAGTGCAATGACCCAAAAAGGGTGAGGACTATGAAAAGAAAAAAATAAATGCGATTAAAATCTCAGAGAAAAACTTCACAATTGGTCTTGAGGGAAACAGTCTGAGTACTATTTAGTCATTTAAATGTGCTGTCCCCCTGTACACAGGTAAGAAAAAGCAACGATCCTTCCTTACAAATGTACACTAATATAGTGAACAAAGACCACTGACTTTCAGATTATAAAAGAATTTAAGGTTACTTCTACAATTCGAAGGGCTTTATCACCATTACGCTGCTAGACAAAACTTAGAAGGTATACAAAATAAACTCACCTTTGCAGATTCTATATGTCATATTTCATTCTGGACATCAAATAAAGGTGTGTGAAATAAACACATGCTGCTCTGCTCAAACTGTGGGTCACAGATCATCATGGCCAGAAAATCCTGCCAGAATGGGTCCTGGCTGACAGCAAATTCTGTTTGCCCCCATTAACTCTAAGGGCCAGAATGATTTGAAATGTGGTTCTCAAAGAGATCAGGCAAGTAGAAAGGTCTACAGCAGTCGAAGGGCAACACTGAATTGGTTATTCTGAGGCTCCCATCACTGCACTTGCATTCACAAAGAAGCCAACAACACCAAGTTGGGCAGGAGTGTTGATCTGCTGGAGGACAGAAAGGCTCTGCAGAGGGATCTGGACAGGCTGGATCGATGGGCTGAGGCCAATTGTATGAGGTTCAACGAGGCCAAGTGCCGGATCCTGCACTTGGGTCACAACAACCCCAGGCAGCACTACAGGCTTGGGGCAGGGTGGCTGCGAAGCTGCCTGGAGGAAAAGGACCTGGGGGTGCTGGTCGACACCTGGCTGAATATGAGCCAGCAGTGTGCCCAGGTGGCCAAGAAGACCAACAGCATCCTGGCTTGTATCAGGAATAGTGTGGCTCTGGTGAGGCCACACCTCGAGCACCGTGTCCAGTTTTGGCCCCTCACTACAAGAAAGACCTTGAGCTGCTGGAGTGTGTCCAGAGAAGGGCAACAAAGCTAGTGAAGGGCCTGGAGCACAAGTCTGCTGTGGAACAGCTGAGGGAACTGGGATTGTTTAGTCTGCAGAAGAGGAGGCTGAGAGGAGACCTGATCACTCTCTACAGCTCCCTGTACGGAGGCTGTAGCCAGGCAGGTGTTGGTCTCTTCTCCCAAGTAACAAGGGATAGGATGAGAGGAAATGGCCTTAAGTTGTGCCAGGGGAGGTTTAGATTGGATATTAGGAAAAATTTCTTCGCTAAAAGGGTTACCAAACATTGGAATAGGCTGCCCAGGGAAGTGGTTGAGTCACCATCCCTGGAGATATTTAAAAGATGTGTAGATGTGGAGCTTAGGGACACAGTGAACTTAGCAGTGCTAGGTTAACAGTTGGACTCGATGATCCTAAAGGTATTTTTCTACCTAAACAATTCTGCGATTCTATGATTCTACTAGGAAGTAGCTATGGCAAGTCCTCTTGTCTGAAACAAGAACTGTCTCCTAGAGCCACAAGAGGGCTTGTGTCTTGTCAAAGTAAGCCCCGGTAAGAACGGTCCTTAGTAAGGAATAAGAGAAAATATGAGACATGTCAATGGTACTGAGCTGCACAGAGTATTGTGTGACTTTCTTGGCAATTGTGGCTGCCATTTGGTTTTTAATTTCAATCGTGACCAAAAAAATAAAAAAAAGGTGAAAAAAGGAGATGGAATGATTTGAATTGCAAGGTCTAAAATAAGCTTTATTTTTAAGAGAAGAGGAAAAAAAAAATTTGAAGTGTTGTTCTAGAGTCGGTACAGGATTTTAGCTGTTTTTCAGTTAAACAGATGTGGTCCATCAATATCCTGTAAGACATATGACCATACATTCAAAACAATAACTGTCTTGCGCAGCTCCAGAAAGGAAAGAGAGGGAAAATGCCCGGTGGTGATAGCAGCTACCTGGGGAACTGTATCAGCAGTATCTGCAGTTTGCTGATCACTGAGACAGCACCTGTCAGCAGACACTTTCAGCACGGACAAGTCACCCCATCAGCTAGGGCACAGTGATTCTTCAAAGTCTCCCAAGTACTCCCTCTGTTTGCAATTAACAAACAAGACTTGGTTAATTAGCCTTAATCAAAAAGAAATACTTATTTCAGACACATCTAGCTATGGTGGTGTTCCCAATCTCCTTTTCTCTCCAGCCATAGTGACTATCAATGAGAGAGTTTTATAATCATTCACAAGTCCATAGTAAAAACTTGGAATTTACAATCCTCTCTATTTGCAGAATAGCTCTTGAAGGAGCGCTCTTGAGAAGGGGTCTATGAAAGAAGGATCTAAAGAATCTAATTTATGAGTAAAGAACCCTCAGCAACACAAAACAATGTAAAATGTCCAGTGATGCCTGAAGGAGTTATTTGAATACTTAAGTGTTTCCTCAGATACTGAGCCATCTTTCTTGAGAAGTTCTAGGTCTCCTAGGTAGCATGCCAGAGAGACCTCTCCAATGTCAATAACTTTTTCTAACAGAAAGTCAAGAGGGAAGCAGGAATAGGAACGTGGGTTCAGCACTGAATAATCCACAAGCATCAGTATCCTCAGATAGTTTCAGCTACGAGTAAATCTAATTTGGCAATCTATAGGCACAAGCATAAGAAACGATCATGTAGCAAACACCAATCAGTTCCTGTTGCTGAGTCTCCATGTGGTATTCCTGGGCAGCCAACACCTCTCTGACAACAGGGGTGCAACAGATCCCGACAGCATCCACAGCTTCTGACAAAGAAGCACCTCCACTCCTTGCCAAGCCTAGTCTCTGAAGGTAGATTTTGAAATCTGGAGGAAATTCAGGACCTCCGATACAGTCTGCTGACATTCTTGGATCTCTGGTGTGTACGACAGGGATCCTCCAAGAGAATTGGTGCTGGTATTCCCCTGAACACACAGACAAAGTGTGGAAGAGCTCTGACATTGAGACCATGTGCCAAGCAGAACCTTGCAAAGCTATTTCCACACTGTGCTCTAAAACGAACAGGCAAGGTTCAAATGTAGCAAACCAAGGGAAAGAAAATGTTCCCTCTCACCTAGGAGGCTGAGCAGAAATGACAGTATGTATTGGGGACCAGGGGGAACAAAGCAAAACCTCCAGATATAATTAGACAAAATATTAGGCAAGTCTCAGATGCATTTGCTGTTCACCTATCCAAGATCAATTTAATTCACTGTTCAATTAAAAGTTTCTTGATTGATTGCCTACACTCACCCAGTAAGGCCCATTTCAGGGATGCGTGGGAATAATTAATGAAGCAAGAGTTGAATACAAGGAGTAATCTGTCTGCAAAAATGTGTTACCTCCACAAAACCATAAAAACAATCTTCCTTTCTGACTGCTTCATGGCAAATGGTCTCCAGTACCACTGGTTTCTGGAATTTATGGCTTTCTACTCCTAACAGCTGTTTCTGGTTTGGTTGGGCTCTTTTAGCTATGCACAAATCTGAGACATCTTTATGGAAAATAATTAACAATTATCTGGAAATAAATAATATTACAATTAGAAATGGCAGAACAATCTTCAGAGTTTGAGGACTGAGAATCAAGCAACCTGGATCTTCTAGTAAACCAGGCTCAGTCAAATACAGCCAAATGCATTCAGGAATTAATGAGGCTCACCCTTGAAGTGTAGAAAAGAACCACAAAAATGGCTTGGAGCCTGGGCAAAGCATCTTGCTGTGATAACAACTCTGCATAAGGAGTTAAGATGCACTACATAATGTGCATAGCCTAAAGCTCAAACTTCTTTGTAGATATTGCCTATTCAGATTTTAAATAGCCGTGGCATAATTTTAAAAGATTAAAGGTTTTGCCAAAACTGTTATTTCCTAAATTAGCATTCTCACCAAGTTTTAATGCACTTCTATTAAACAGTTCGTATCTTGGTTAATTCACGTTACCAATTCTTGCTCTATCTCCGTGTGTGAACCTTCTGTACCAAATTATTTAACCTACACTTAAAAATTAAAGAATACCAAAGATGGTATGATCATGGTACACAACTACCTTGAGGCAAAAAAAGAAAAATACTGAAAGGGTCTCCATTACAGTGAGAAGACAGATAAGTAGAAGTAACATCTGAAAGTTTAATTCACTATATTCACATTACAAACACGACACTCATTTAAGCGAGGAGTTAATCAGTAGAACCAATGAATTCTCCATCTTCTGACTATATCAATCCAGACTGGATATCTGGTAAAAAATTTCCAAGAGTCAAATGAACCATAGGAACAATGAAGTGGAGGACAACAGAGATATGGGGCTCCTAAATGCAGCTCCCCCTGCTGAAGGCAGCATGTCACAGAACGCCCTCCGTAACCAGAACAACTGAACCCAAACACATGGGTGGTGTTTAACAGGAAGTCAGACCAGATGACAAGGTGGATTTATTGCATTCTATTAATCTATGGAAGTAACTCTTTCATCCCCATTTTCAGTACAATAGAAATGGCACCACAGATGAAGTCTGAAAAGCATTCATAGGCTGTATAATTATTTTCTGTCATTACTTTAACAATGAAAATAAAGACTATAAATTAGTCCTTAGGGTGAAAAAATCCACTGTTTTCAATTAGACAGAAGTTATTTGTAGTGGCGTCAGGAATTCTGATTTTAAAGTTTAAGCTGCAGTACAAGACTCCACCACATTGCATTATATTATCTGACCACAATAGAATAATTCTATTATTTCAGATGTTTGATGGACATTGCAGTATAACACAAGCTTTATCGAAGCCCAACAGCAGTGCTAGAACAATACTAAACAAACAGCAAGTGCCCCATTAAAGGGAAATAAGGATTCCAAATGTTTTTCTCATCTGCAAATTGCAAGGTAAAAAAATTAATTTTATCCCACGTTAATCATATTTCACTAACTAGCAAAATTGGGGTTTTTTTTTGTAATAAGGTTCCAAACTCAAAGAATTTCAGATAAAATGCAAAGAAATCCAGTTTGAACTATTTTTAGCTTGAGAGTATGTATGTATTGACTGAAGTACAAATCTTGATATTTTTCTCTATCGTGAAAGCTAAGCATTAAATTCAATAATTTTTTAAAGTTTTATTTATATAGCCAAGTAGCCTCCTGCTATGTTCAAGGATACTGCAGAAAATACAAAGCTGACACTCAAAAGCAAAAAGTGTTTGAGAGTTTAAGGGAATAGTAGTAAAGTTTTTAAAAGTTTAAAAGTTGACTTAAAGAAAGATACGAAAGAAAAAAAATCCCATAGCGTAAGCTTACTTTGCACACTTGACTGACCTCTCTATAGTCTGCTTCATAGAAAAATAAGTAATACACAGTTGTAAAATATACAGCTGTAAAATGCATCTGAATTTTATATATAGATCTGTGTGTGTATTTTTCAAAATATCTGCAGGTTCTAAATTGGCCAAGTAAAATATTTTTTACTAAAACAGATTAGGTAATTACCTTGGACAAAGGTTAATACTGAACCTGAAACGGGCTAAAATGCCTTATAGTCTAAATTTTCCAGATCTTATCACTATGGAAATAATTCCATTAGAGTGGCTTAAGTCCACTTTAGCTGTAAATGAAAGCATCTACATGAGGGTGCGAGCCCATGTGCAAACCATAAGCATAATAGATACACGTTTGTGGTTGATGAGCTTGACTTCTGTGATGGCTTGTCTACACTCTGTAATGAAACCTGGCATGGTGACCTCTGTCCTCCTCTACCAGTCATCCACCATACAAAATCTGTGCTGTCCTGGAGTTGTCCTTAAGTTGAAGAAACTTAATATCTGAATTTTTTCAAAAGTCTGATGTTATCAAAAAGTCTAGTCAAAACTATACATCATGTTTGTGGAAAAGTGACCTTCTGATTAAATATTAAATAATATTATTGAAAATCTAATTGTGAATTGGGAAAAAAGTTATTGCATCAGAAATGTGATTTTGGAGTTCTAAAATCAAGAGAGGTGGTGTATCAGGGTTATCAACCACTTACAATGGACTAGGATAATAAAAATGTTGCTTGTTAACAAAAAAAATTTGCTACAGTTAGAATAGAATAGAATAGAATAGAATAGAATAGAATAGAATCATTAAGGTTGGAAGAGACCTCAAGGATCATCCAGTCCAACCGTCCCCCGCCACACACCCTTATATTCAGTTGCCAAAACAAAAAAGTTTTAAAAAATAATCAGCTATTCAAGGAGTATTTGCTTGAATGATTGAATGAATTTACCCCAGTTTTACTAATCCAACAGCAGGTCTGGAGACAATAATCCAAACTTGTAGGGTTGGTTCTTCTCCCAGTTCGACACCTTCTCAGTTGCATGACTGACAGACAATTGTACTGTTACAGTTAAAGCCTCACAGACTCATGATAAGGATCTCCAAAATCAACTTTTTTTCCTGCCAGAAAACTGTAATCTACTCTTATTTCACACCACTCTGGATGAAAAATGAGACCAGTAAAGTCTAAAACTTGTACCAAGCGTACAACCCTGCCTTTCACTAAAGCGCTGCCTTCCAGAGAACTCCAGTCTTACCAGAAAAGGAAACACGTGTTTGCATTCTCAAACTAGCATTTACTGTGAAAAACTGACATTCTCAATTGCATTTAAAATGTTGCAATGTACTTTCAAACTGCATGAGTAGCATTTCAGTGTCCACAGAAATATTTAGGTTGCATCTTTTTGGCATTTTAACAATAGCTGAAGCCAGACAAAGTTCATACTCGTACCAAAAGCAAAACTTGAGCAAGCCAAAAATCATCCGAGCAGTATGTTATATCTGTGATTGCACTGCAGGACTTTTTTGAACGTGCCTATACTCCTGTTGTAAACACTCTACCTCACGTGAGCAGCGACACGAATGCTGAGTTTTGGCAACATTATACAACTTTTTGCCCAATCCTCCTACACCCTTCCAGTCTTTTGTAAAGGCAAAAAGAAAATGCCCTAATTCAGCAAAGTGGCTGGAACTGAGGAACAGATCTCATTTGTGATTTACATAGAAGATACAAGAGCTGTTAGAGAAAAATATACTAGGGTGTGCCCTTTACATGGCAGATGCGGTTCACTCTCTGAAATACAAGAAAGGGGAGAAAACAACAGACGCTACCTCAGCTTGTAGGAAAGTAAGCTTGACGAGCTCTCTGAATGTTCATCTTCAAAGCACTCTTCCCTTCCTTCATATGTAAACTGGTTATACGGCAAATAGAGAGGTGTAGACTTAGCTGATGGAGACTGCGAGGCCTCCGTCTGTGATGTAGAAGGACCTGGTTGCTGATTCTCATGCATTTTCACATCAGTGTGGTCTGTCACTTTGGATAAGATCCTGTCAATGGTTTTGTAGTAAGGCCAGTCAGGTGCCACAGTTTCACTGTCAGTCATGCATTTTAATTTCCTGTAAGAAAAGGCATACGCCATTAAAGTTTGTTTTCCTATAAAAGTACTTTTCATGCAGATCATCTATCTCAAAACATTTGTTCTGGTCACATTTCGGAGACAAACTGAATGCTTTCGATGAGAATAAAATTAAGACACTTTTTTCTTTTAATCTCCAGTGAAGCCCTTCAGTTTCTTTTCCTAGTTTTGACTTGTGATTAAATCCCATGTAAACCCCAAATTAAATTCAATAAAAATAAAGAGCATTACAACTTCCAGTGGAAACAGTACTAAGATGGTTGTAGACTACTTTTTCTCCCCCTTACAGAGTGCCAGACTAACCAGTCTGACAGCGATCCCTGACAACTAGAGTAGGCAACACACCACAGCCTTTACCAAACTATGGACAGCCCTGTCTTTCCATGCTTTGAAGAATGAATATTTATTTTTCATGTTAAATACAAATGGCTATAAATACAATTCATATCCTTTTCCTAATATTGCCTAAAAGCTCTGAATTGCCCAGATAAACATCCTAGTAACAACCATGAGATGTAGATGTCTGTTCATCTGTTACAGAATAAAGATGGATGTGGGAAGAAGTATAGTTCTGCGATAATATACACACACAGAAAAAAAAAGCAACCCAAAACAACAAGAACAGTTAATACAGCATCATAAACAACATGCATGAAAACATTACAGTGAAAGAACTATCAGCCATGACCTTGTCTTTCACATGCATCTTATTATGAGATCTATTATTCAGACCGAACACAAAGTTCACCACCATCCTACTTGGTACCCATTGTTATTTCATTTACTTTTACTGAGAAATATAAAGCTGAGGTGTATAGATGAATTGTACATCTCAAAGAAAGTCCAGTGCCCAGCTAGAGTCCCAAACTTTCTTTTTATTTGCCCTTTCCAGTTGGGATCATCTTACTTTAAATCAAAACGCAGCAAGGGGAGACCCTACACTAGACCAGATTGGATGGGGATTGGATGGGGCTTTGGGTAACCTGGTCTAGTAGGTAGGGTCTCCCTTCCCATGGCAGGGGATTGGAACTAGATGTTCCTTGTGGTCCCTCCCTACCCAAACCATCCTGTGATTCTAAGGGAACACAACAGGAAAGGCAAGACCAATGACAAATGTTCCATTTTCATAAACCAGATTTCATTCAAATGAACAAAAGGTGAACCAAATCTGACTCTTCTAGGCAGCAGAAAAAAAGGATAAAAACTATTCCTGGACACCTGGCCCAGCCCCTTTTCTTGAAGCCTTTCAGGTTTTTCCTCCTCAGAATCCACCTTGCACACACCCGTCCTGCAAAGGATAGAATTAAATAACATGTAAACATGATAAATACGGTGCCAAACTTAAAAGTGGGAACTTGAAATTCTTCTTTTTTAACAACTCTCGACCTAGGGTAAGGGGAAATCCACCAGTGAGGAAAGAAGGCAGAAAGATTTGCTTAGATTTTAAAGCCATTTAAGGATTCTTCTTTATTTCTCTTGTCTTACAAGGTCTGATGAGCTTTTCCAGCTACTTAGAAATGCACATCATAGTCCTGCATAGCAAAGCCTCCACAGCCATCCATATTTTTATGCCCTCTCTGCATTCAAAATTTTAATTTCATACATGTTTCACAATCTGCTGCTGCAATTTCATAGTCTGAGAATATCTAGCACAACCTACAAACACATGCATATCCATCAAGCACAGATACAAAATAGCTAAATACAGGGCTGACAGCAACCATCACTTGATATTGATTATTTTTAGTGCAATTGTTTAGGCTATTTGCATGAAAAAGGTATCAATTAAACCACTATAAGCTGCTGGCCAAGTCTAAATTCCATATTTGTTTGCCCACGTTGAAAGCCCTGATATATTCAAGCAGTGGGGTTTAAAACGTTACCATCCTCAGCTGCTTGTTGCACCATATTCACCGTGGTCAGTCGTTCCCATGGATGCGACAGCAAAAAGCCATGCATGAGCATATCCCAGCCATGCCAGTGCAAAGTCCAGCAGCTTCATGGCACGTGGTTTGAGCCTTGAGGACTGCAAAAGGATGTGTCAAAAAGGACAGGAAAAGCTCAGAGCTGGTATTCTGCTCACTCTGCTTTGGGGGCGGACTTGAGTTTAGTCTAGCGTTAGCCAGGGCCCCCAAGTCTTCATCAGCACAGCTGCTGCCCAGCCAGTCCATCCTCAGTCTGTATCAGTGCAGGGCATTCAACCACACCAGGGACAGGACTTTGCATTTGTCCTTGTTGGATTTCCTGAGGTCCCTGTCAGCCCATCCCTCCAGCCTGCCTAGGGCCCTCTGAACGGTAGCCCTGCCCTTGCATGCGCAGACTGCAGCATGTGTCCACGTCCCCCACCCCGTCCCCCCCCCAATTGGTGTCATCTGCAAAACAGCAAGCATGAACTCCACCATCTCCTCCTTCAGGTTGTTGATATTAAACAGGACATATACCAGTACAAAACCCTCTACCCTCCACTCAGAACATGCCTCTAGGTGACTATGAACCATTAACTACTACTCTTGAAGCCAGTGATCCAGTCAGCATTTCATCCAGCTGGTAATCCATCTGCTTGGAGTGTAACAGCCCAACTTGGATACAAGGACGTTCTTGGAGCCATGTCAAAAACGTTTCTGCTGTGAAGGTAGACAGCAAACATTGCACTACCCTCATCCACAGATGTAGTCATTTAATCACAGAAAACAAGCAGGTTGGTCAGATATGATTCACTGTTAATAAATCCATTCTAGCTATTTCCAGTCACCATCTTCTCCTTCATGTGACTGGAAATTGCTTCCAAGATGGCTTGCTCCATGATCTTCCCAGGAGTTGAAGGGAAGCTGATTGACTTTTAATTCCTCTTCTCGCCCTTTCTGAAGATGTGTTCAACAGTTGCCTTTCTTCAGCCACCAGGGACCTCTCTCAATATTCACAAGCTTTCAGAGATGATTGCTGACTCAATCCTTTTCCACTGCTGGTATTTCCTCTAACCTTGCTCCAGGCACACCAGACTGAGACCTGGACAATGAAGACTGAGATAAAAAGGTCCTGAGTCTCCTCAGCCTTATTACTTGCATCTGCTATCACTAAGCCATCCACCCCATTCACCAACAGGCCTACATCTTCGATGTTTATTCTTTTACTATTTAGCAGAAGATTTCACGAGTAGGTATTTTGCCTGAGTAGGTCAGTACCTCGGTTTTTATGTTTGAGGTCAGCTGTGTATCTGGACCCCATTTTTGACAAAACTATCACGATTTTGAAGGAAGAGCTGTAGTTTATTATCTGCCCACACAGCTGTAGGGTTGAAGCTATATAAACCCAGGTATTTCTCTGGCTCTGACTGCATTGAATGGATACTAATTCTTCCACTTCTGACTGCTTACCATAGCTCTGGGCTAAGAAAAGGGATCACTACCAGGAGGTAGGCAAGAGAACTTTGTTAGCTTAAAAGCAGCATCAGCAGCAAGCATCTACCTGTGTGGAGTCTGGCTCATACATAAAGAAAAAAAGATGAAATAGATGGAGAGATGAGAAGATAAGGGGGAAGGGAGTGTCAGTCCTTTGGAAAGAAGTAGGAATACTGCAGGTGGAGGCAAACAGGGAGAACATTCACTGGAATAGTGGTGATGGTTAAGCTTTCTGGTAAAAACAAACCAAATAGCTGACTTAGTAATATTATCATAGAATCATAGAACTATTTGGGTTGGAAAGGACCTTCATCTAGTTCCACCCCCACCTGCCATGGGCAGGGACACCCTCCACTAGACCAGGTTGCCCAAAACCTCGTCCAACCTGGCCTTGAACACTGCCAAGGATACTTCTCTGGGCAACCTGTTTTCAGTTTCTCACCATCCTCACAGGGAAGAATTTCTTCCTAATTTCAGGAAGGAGTTCCTTCCTCTTCTCATCCAAATCTCCCCTCCTTCAGCTTAAAGTCACTACCCCTTGTCCTATCACTCCATGCCCTTGTAAACAGTCCCTCTCCCCCTTTAGGTACTGGAAGGCTGCTAGAAGGTCTCCCCAGTTCCTTCTCTTCTCCAGACTGAACAGCCCCAACTCCCTCAGCCTGTCCTCACAGCAGAGGTGCTCCAGCCCTCTGATCAACTTTGTGGCCCTCCTCTGGACTTGCTCCAGCAGTTCCATGTCTGTCTTGTACTGGGGACCCCAGAACTGGATGCAGAACTCCAGGTGGGGTCTCACGAGAGCAGAGTAGAGGGGGCAGAATCCCCTCCCTCCCCTGCTGGCCACACTATTTCTGATACAGCCCAGGACACGGGTGGCTTTCTGGGCTGCCAGTGCACACTGCCGGCTCATGTTGAGCTTTTCATCAACCAGCACCCCCAAGTCCTTCTCCTCAGGGCTGCTCTCAATCCAATCTCTGCCCAGCCTGTAGTGGTGCTTGGGATATTAATATCAAGTTTCAGGATTCACTTCAAGTATTTCTTCCTGCAACCTCCAGAAGCACAGAAAACCTTGCGAGACAGCTGAGAGGTTTTGCCTACATTGAGGTCATCCTAAACCCGGCAGAACTGAAATCTAAAGCTAAGTGGAGTTTACCACTCTAAGTCAGTCATTACCCTAAGTCATCACATCAGGCCTTAGTTACATCCAAAATGTGAAGTGGTTTCTTGTTTGTTTGTTTTGTTTCTCTGTGGTTTTGGTTGGTTCATTTGTTTTAATGAAAAATGAAGAAGTTAAAAAGAAAGAAGACAATAGTAAGCCTGGGATGTAAAAGTCCAGCAGTGAGAGATGCAGATGAGCCAAACATTCAACACTTTGAGAGTGGGCAAATCACTGCCTGAGTGAGCGAGTCAGGCAGAAAAATCAGGTAAGAAACAGGGGTAAGTGAGAAAGTCAGCAGAGCTTGGAAAATCAATTCGTGCTGAGTTTACATAGACTTGTTGCTGTTTCATGAGTCTCTATTAAAATCCAGCTGAGAGCGGAGGCAACTGAGAACTCCAAAAATTCAAGGATCAAAGTCAAGTTTCCGGTAGACAAATATCTGAAGTATGAAAAACACTGTCAACCCAGTTAATCTGAAAGGTGGTTGCTTGTCTGATTGCAGAGAAGTAAATAATTTAATGGGCTTTGAGATCCTACTGCCAAAATGCTCCACTGAACGGATTGAGACATCAGCTGAATAATTTGGTGCTGCCATTGACCTTTCTTCAGACTTTATTCCCTGTGCCTATTAATCCACCTTCTAAAATAAAATTATTACAATATTATGTTCTAGATTTTTTTAAAAATCATCATTATTTAGTCAGTAAAAAGCAAGTAATCTGTAACTTGCCTTTTTCTTTTTTTTTACGCTGCTCAAAATACTATTGCTTTTTTTATTGTTATTACAGTATCTGATATTACTACTTGCCTTAAGGAATGGATGCAAGATCCATCTCCTGGGGTTTCTGAGAAAAGCTTTTGAAATAAATAATAGCAACTGTTCACGAACCAATCAATGGTGAGGAAATGAAAGAGGTATGAAAGTACAGTACAGAAGTTGTGCATCTGCCATAAATTATTGAAATTAAAGAGAAAGATGTTAAAATATTCAAATTTAACTTTCTGCAGTAATTTGGCTGTACTTATATTTTATCATTTGCTGCAGCGGAGGTCAAATATTCCAGTTTCTTAATGTCATAGGGTATAGCAACGTATTACACAATCAACAATATTTAATTGCTATCATGTACACATGAAAATAAAAGATTAAACTAATCTTTTATTCAAATCATGAGACTGATTCAAATTCACCAATCATTAACATTAATTGACTGTGATTCAAAGCAAAAAGCAACAGCTGCATCCTGTTTCCTAGGCTTTAGGGAGGGTGATGTTTTTGAAAATAATAAATTTGCATTCACACAGTTCTTATTTTTAAACATCAGAGGGAATCAGTCAAAACTGTGGACCACTGTGCAAGCTTTACAAACCCTGCTTCTTTTTTATAAGACAGTGTGTATTGTGTCGGTGGAAATATCCTAACAGATACAGTGCACTGTCACACATTAAGATCAGCGTATTGGCCACAACAGGACAGAGCTTTCTTTTAGGATGAATTACAGGTTTATATGTGTTGAATGCCCCAAGTAGCCTAAATAATAGAAGAAATTCAGCACATATTCCAAGTGATGTTAGAATGCAAGGGCTGGCATGCTAATCTCAGCAAAACTTTTGATGACCAGCACATCAGAAAGATTAACTTCGAATTCCAGCAGGCTCGACTCAGCCCTTCCACCATCCAAGACATAAACAGGGAGGTTCACACAGCTCACCACACAGGTGTCTTTAAAACCAAGCACTAAAAATGGGTGGCTGGTCTATCCGCAGCAGATATTTCAGATTCTACTGCGATTCCTAAAAGCAGAATTTTACTCAAATTGCTGCAAAATTTTTTTCCCTCCACCTATGGCGCTGTGCACAATTTTCCACTCAGCCAATTTCCACAGTGGATGAAACGGTCCTTTAATATAGCCTCCAGTAAGAATTACTTCAGGTCATGGTATATTTTTCCCTGAATAGTTTCCTCCAAATGCACTTGGATTACGGTAATGCAGAGGAATACAGAAACCCTTCCCAGATCAGCCCATGGTCCCGCTGCCTCGCTTCTGACCAAGCTCAGTGCTAAATACTGGAAGAGTCATTTTGATGGACAGGTTTTGGGGGGACATTCACCCACAGATCCTCGCTTACTTTTCCATCACCAGCTAGTAATATCCTGAAACCTGTTGTTTTTTATAACTCTTATCTAATTTGAGACAAACAATGTCTGCATTTTTATTTGATAAATGTAATCTTCAGTAAAAATAATAATAATAAAACAACCTACCACGCTCTCTTGGTGTCAATGATTTTCAGTGGTAACGAGTTCCACATGCTTATTACACAGTGTAATACCAATTTATACGACTTTAAATAGTGTTAAGTTTCTTGCCTTGCAGTTTCAATAAATAACTTCTTATATTATGGCAAAAGAAATATCTGCTTTATATTCTGAAAAACAGTACTGTGTATTTTTATGCACCTCTAGAACTCCCTTACATTTCTTTGCCTTCTTTCCAAGCAAGTCACAAACTTTTCCGTTTCTCTTAATAAAGAAAACTTTCCACACCTCAGCCTAATTGTGTTTTCTGAACATCTTCTCATTCTCTTGTCACCTTGTTGACATACAGGGCAGCCAGAAATAAACAGTGGCATAAAATAGATTTCTATAATCTCATTTTAACATTTGAATAATGTTTTTACCTCAGATATGGAGGAATGGGATACGAGCACCCTAAAATTGCTTTTGTGATGGATGCTCACATGCACTGAACTACACCTGAACTAACTGTATCTGGCAGCAGGAAAATCCGCGTAGGATCCAAGCGTACCTAGAACCAGGGTGAACGCTTGGGCTGTGAGCCCGTACCGAGCTCGGTGCCGCCGTAAGCACGCACGCAGTGGCATTAGCGGCAGCGACTGCAATAGTTACTGGCTAAGAAGCGCTCCTCCCCTACCTGTGCATAAGTGTGTCTGACTTGCCTTCTGCACAATAATGGCTTTCACCAAGAAAAATAAGCCAAATAGTATTTACAGAACTGCATCTTAAATTGCTATGGGATCCTCAGACTGGAAAGCACCATTATAAATGTGTTCGCTGCTTTCTTTTTCAGATCCCTTAATGTTTCAGATCATTGAGATCTGTTTCAAGAGATGTCCCAAGATAAGACATGCCACTTCCAACACTGAACTTGAATATTTCTGCTGGCCCTTTTAACTAAATACTGCTTTTTCTTTTATAGAAAAAAAAATATATACACATGCATACATGTAAATATAGCAATTTGTAGGACAGAAAATGTGGCACCTAGCTAAATACTATTGTCTGATTAAATATCCTAATGCAGTTAATTTCTGACCATCACGGTAAGGCTACAGACCACAGTATTTTTGCAACACTCTAAACAGTTGCCTAAAAACAGTAGTTCTGAAGCAGCAGGAGAAATAACCGCTGGGGTGCAGAACGCCCCCCTCATTCCTGCTGCCGGTGCTGCTCTTTCCCATGCCACACGCTTACTAACCCTACGCAATCATTACAACGTGTTATCTCAGAACAGAGCTTCCTTCCCACTCCCAGGATCTTTTTTCAGTGTACGCCACAGTGCAGCGCTGATGCCCGGAAATACAGTGCGGTAAGGCATCTTCCCCAAGTATCCTGCAGGCACTGAAACGTGGATTAAAACTCAGCTGCCTCCCAGCAAAGCGGCAGCCGGTGGCAACCCACATCATTTAGTTTCATCACAACGTTTCCGATCCTCGCGCACCAACAAAAAGTACCCAGAAAACTAGAAATTGTAAGTCACAGCTTTTGTTTGTCCCTGTTCTCTCTACCAGCTGGCCCTGAAAGCAGAGCACACAGGCATGCTTTGGATAAGAACAAACAATAAGAAAGATGAATTTCACATTCAGCAGTACAAAATGAAGCAGCACCGTGACAGTGCAAGGCAGTTTTCTAACTCTCCTAAATTAGCATCTTAATCAATGAGCAGGGAGCTGCAATGCACTGCGAAACAGAAAAGCAGCACGACAACATGCAACAGAAGCAATCTGAGAAGTTCACAGAAACATCATAAGGAATTGTGAAGTGCTATGTTACACACAGTGTATGTATGTGACTGATTTTATTTCTTTCCTTCCCCAAATGCAACTTTAAAGTTAAAACATTAATTAGAAAAGCTGAGATGGTCTGATTGATGACAACACTGAAAATTCAGAACAAAGGCTGACAGAGATAACCTACTCCACTTGGAAATTACGGCACTTAAATATCGTGCAGTGTTGCTAGACACCTGTACAATCTCGGTGCCACGAGATGTATTCCTCAGCAGGGAGGACTGCAGATCTGGCAGACTGAGCAAAGGCCTGGTAGCCAACAACTCCCGACTTCCAAATCTGCACCCGAGCGCGAATTGCTGGGTGAAGCTGGGCAAAAATTTATCATACTTCCAGCTTTCTCATCTACAGCCTAGGTGATGAGAATTGTAAGGATTACAGCAGGGTTAGTAAAACATTTTAGAGACATTAGCATTCGCCACAAAACACCAAGTTCAATATTATGGGAAATGATGTTAAACATTATGCTTGTGGATGATACAAATGTAGAAGGAGGACATTCAAAGTTAAGGGGTTCACAGGATTTCCCTAGTTTTCTATTTGATGAGTAGTCTCTGCATTAAACACAGTAAGGGTGCCTTACAGAACAGCGAGCAGTTTTAACATGGTTGCCTGCTGTAATAACCTTTTTTATTATTAATACGAGCTTTGAGGAGAGATTAAATAAAAGAGTCACATATTTGATTTTCTTGCATTACAAGCACATAGCTAAAAATCACCACTCAGGATTTCCAGTACGAGGCAGTTTGTGCCTCACAGAGATAAGAATTTAAAAAAATAAAAAAAATTAAAAAAGGGGGGGGGAGATATGCAAATATTTCTGTTAAGTTCTAATTATTTTTTTCCCTGCAAACAACAAATGCACAAACGCCTCGCATTTTCTAAAGCCAACTTCCTCTCCTGACTGACACTGCCTGTTCTTTATCATCCCCTTGTAGACACCTCCGCCCTCCCCCCGACTCCTTTGGAGCAGTATTGACGGTGCACATTGATTCTCTCACTGCAGATATAATAGTTCTTTCGCTGCTGCTGCTGCTTATAATTATAGCAATGTGTGTCACTCAGTAATAAGACATTCAATTATTCTTGGCCCCGTGAAGTGTAACCCTTCGACTCACGAGAACAAAATGTAGGAGCTTCAGCCCCCCAAAACATTATTCTGTATTATTTTATTTTTTTAAAACTTTGCCTTGCAATACCGGTTCTCACTGGCCACTTCAAACTGCAGGAGTTTCACTGCAAGGAACTGCTGCCAAGCTAACACAATCAGTCCCCTCAGCAAAGAGGAAAAAAAAAATTAATAAATCTCTTTTCCCACTAAATACATTTCCATCCCTCTGCATCATAACAACGCGAGCTAATTATAAAGAAACAAAGTTGTCCCAGAGTTTGACATGAAATGGGGAAAAAAAATTAACAATGACGTAACAGCACTGGCAAGAGAGAATTTTAAAAGCGATATGAACAATCTTTAATCTTTTATCGACAGATTTCCTGTAGGAGGCTTCTTTCTGAAAGGCAAAAATCACTGCGTTGTCCCTGCTAAAATCTCTTAAAATAAAAAGAATTAACTGAAGCTTACCTGTACTGGAATGTCATATTTGTAATTTTTATCTTTATTTCCTCTCCGTGGCGAATTTCTCCAGTCATTTCAAAGAGTTTGTTAGCCATTTTCTCATAAACTTTGGCATTCCTTTTAGTTTGTTTCAGCTCATCAAAAAATTCTTCCCAAACCAGCATTAAACCTCTCATTTCTGCATCAGTCCAGTTTCTGGCCCTCCTGTGTTTCTCAGTCTGAGAAGAGACAATGTAACTGGGAATTTCTGCTGCAGCCATTGCTGACTGACCTAAAAGGGTTTTAAAAGAGGACACTTAATATAGATTGAGTTTTTAGTTTAGGTTTTTTGTAGTGCAAGACATGCATATGTGGATAAAGAATTTGAATGACAACAGAACATATGAAACCTTTTTGCAACAGCTTGAAGCTTGAGTGCACAAAATGGGGCCTACATCTGACAGGCAGGAATTTAGTTAAAAGCTTTTAAACAGAGAAACGTCATTTTGATGTCACGTTTCCATAGCAACAGAGCAACTGCATAAGCTACAACAACAAAAACCTTTTAACTGAAAGCCAAAGAATCAGGACAAAGTTGACAGGCCATCAATATTAAAGCTTTTAAACACTTTAGGTTTAACAAAAAAAAGATCTATGCAGCCTTTGAGAAGCTACTTTTAAGTTTCTACTTCTTTTTTAGCTTTCCCTTACCTTTTAGGCAGACAATCTGCTAGCAGGGGGTCATGGTCGCCTGAACGAGCTTTTAAGTTGCGCCTTGACAGACTCTCTAGGAGGTTGCAAGGACTGAGGCCACGTACACACACACACAAAAAAAAAACCCACCTTTTTTTTTTTGCAAAGATATTCTGCAAAAAGCTTCAGCCAGCTTTATGAAAACTATACATCTCTAGGCTAATAAATGTTTAAGCAGGCAGGCTCATTAAAAAGGAGCCTGCATCTGGGTCTAAGAACATGCACAAAATAGTATTTAAGTGTTTAAATATAGGGAGAAATGTATATACAATTCCAATATAAAGCCACTTTTTTTTCCCTGAGATGTTTTGCTGCTGATAAGCACACACTGCAGTCCTGTCAGTACGAATTTGCCTCTGTAGGTATGTATTACTGTATGTGTATTTTGTATTCCTGGTAATTTAGATGCTATTTCTGCAGCCTGTGTTCTGCCTTAGGACTGCAGCAGAAGCATTTCACCTGCTTTATGGGGGACCTAAAAGGATTATTCAACGAGTTAAAAAAAGGCTGCGAGATGCTTAGAACTGTGAATAAATTGCTTTGCTGTAAAGCAAGCATTTTGGGCTGGTTTCTATATAGGGCTAAATTCTGCCAGCAGTTATACCAGAGCAGCACCGCTTATTCGTCGTATTAAATATTGTGCCAGACAAGCGGCGGGCCAAATTCTGCCCCTGCTTACACTCCTGCGATCCGACAATAATCTTCCACAGAACGGTGAGATGCAGGAGCTGCATTAATCCAGCAGCACGGCCGGCTAAGGAGGAAGATGTTAATTTCCTACGCTCCAGTTATAACTGTGTTCTGTAAAATACAAACAAATAAACCGCTGGACCTTTCTTCTTATTATTTTGTTTCGGCATAGAGCAGCAATAAGGACCTCACTGCAGGGCATTTCCTGAAGATTAATGACAGGCAGGGGTTAATGGCCTGAGGCTCACCCAGTCAGTCGTTAATCCCCAGGAAATGTTCTGTGCCTCAATCCTTAATGCTTAAGTATCCTATAAATTGTAAGTCTTCTCATAACCACATCCTTGATCTTAACAATAGTTTAAAAAATGCACAGCTTGGTTTGCATCCTGGAGATGGCAAAGAGAGCACACAACGTTCCTAAAAGGTGCACTAGTACAAACCGTGGCATTGCTGCCGCCTTTCTAGTTTATTTATTCCATTGTTTATTACAAAAGGTGCAACAGCAAACCATAGAACAACGGGGAGGGGGGAGAATCATATATACTGTACGTAGGAACTTCCACCGACCCAACCCTGAACATGCCTCTGCCAGAAATATACCTGCTGAGTCACTGGCTTCCTCAAAAAAAAAAAAAAAAAAGAAAAAAAAGAAAAAAAGAAAAAAAATCCCCTAGCTTCCAGATAACTACTTTTAACCACTAATATGACAGCCTGGCAACTATTACCTTTAAAAATGTGTAAATAGCAGCATATGTTGTGATGATGATCTCGCATGGTTTGTCTCTTGGGTGGCCAGCTGGGAGACATCACATGATCAGGGGACAGATGGTGGTCAGAAGAGGATCAGCTGGTGACACGTTCATTTTATTAATTTATTGTTTTGTTTTGTTTTGAAATTCCCATCACTTAACCTTGGGCTCCATGCAGCTACGTTAATAAAACCGTACCAAACTCAGCTGGCTGCAGGGGCTGGGGATCACCAGGACAAGTTTAAGGAAGCGACACAGTGACTGAGAGAGAACCACCACCCACCTCTCTTCTTACGACGCCGGGTCTGACTTAGGACCAACGCACGCCACTGCAAAGCCAGGCTTGCTTTTCAACCTTTAATCATCCATTAGAGGTTTGTTTTTCCCCTCCAGACTTTAATCCACCTAGGTTCTGAAGATGCTGATTAACACCACTGACACCTATAGCATGGCACATACACCTTGTAAAACACCCAAAGGTGGTCTCTGCTTTAAAGGTTTTATTAAACCAGTTTCAAGTGTGACAACCGGGGCAGGGGGGCAAAACCTGTCCACCTGCAAGAAGTTGTTTCCATGATGGTCCACATGTATTCCTTCCCCTTTTCATCCACACGTGCCTAGCATATGTGTGGCTGGTCCTCGTGCTCCACACCGGCTGCTGGGGCCATGCCCAGCCCCAAACCACGATCCTGCGGAAGGGGGGCAGTTGTTTCCCTGTACAATTTGCATCGCTTGACTCCTCTATATGCTGTTTTCTATTAGTCTAATTGACAGATTGATATAGTGGTATAGTGCTATTTAACATCTGTTAAGTAAAAGAAATGTTTTCTAATAATACCTCCCTTATTCCCCTCCCCTCAGCACCAGCAGGGAATCTAAGTTTTCAGGACTCAGGTTTTATCCCCTCCTCCGAGAAGGTCGTTGATATTAATTATGGAGGCTCCGCGTGGCTCCTCTGCCTCGCTGAAGCACACATGCCAAGTGGCTGATGAAATGACTGTTTTCCTACGCGGAGCCTAAAGCAAGGAATGGTTTTTAACCCCTGAATAATCCCTCACCAGACCCAGGGAAGGGAAAAAACCAGCTCTCCAGTCTGTGCCTCTCTGCTGACATTTTGCAGATCCACACGATCCTTGGAAGTCACTAATCCCTTGTCCTGGCCCAGAGTCAGGAAGAACAGCTAAGACAGGACCTCTGGGGGAAGAACAGCCCTGCAAGGGTGGAGAGCTCTCCCATCCCAGGACCAGGGCATTCAGAGGAGCAACCCCACTAACACTCAGCTGCTTCTCACCCCTCTCTAACTAGAGACCAGACAAGATTCATCATCTGCCTCAAGAATGGCTGGTCACCAAACCCAGAATAACTGCTGGCATGCTGAGCTGCGCCTCTGCCAGACCCAAGGCACTGATGCACCTGGCACTGACATCCCTCACACGCTCCGCTCTGACATCCCCTCTGCTGACAGCAGAGTCCTCCAGCATCGGCCTCCTCCAGACTGAGGACCAGCCTGGCATCAACGGCCTCACAAACAACTGAAGCTGTTACTGTTCTCCTCAGTAAGGATCTTGCTTCTCTTGGAAGCCACTGAAATATATAATGGACAACTACGTAGAGGACTTCCCTCTGCAGGAGAAGGCTGTTCTCCACCACTTTCCTGCTCGCCCTCGTCTCTCCTCTGATGGGCACCAGAATCACAAGTCTAGAAGATATTCCTATGAACACTGACCTCAGTGGGCTTGTGGATCTCACTCATGCTCTTCCTTTCAGACGAGCATGAGTTTAATGATTCTCTTGCAAATCTGTTCTTTGTATCATCTGTCTAAAGACCCTACCTTTTTTTGCAGTCATCATATATCAGTTTGAATAATAGCTCTCACAGCTGTTCCACTTTTCATGGTGATCTCTAAAGATAACAAACCCCAAACAGGGTAGAAAGGTTTTGAATTTGCAGATGTGGATCTAATGAAGTTCACCCATAGATGTTTCCATCACAGAGTTCCATTAATCCTAATGTATCTGTTGACTATACTTCAAGTGATCTGTGCTAACCAACTGCGTATACAGCCTTCAGCTTTGCAAGTGTGGGCTAACGCACGCCAAATAAAACTTCCTTTAGCCAAGTTTTAGGGAAAGGGGTTTTCCCTTGCGTTTGCAGGGAGATAACGGCTCTAGACAGTCAATTACCAGAGCTCAACCCACAAACTGTAAGCCACTAAATTCTGACTACAGAAGAGCATGTCTGATCCTGCTGATGGGGATTGTGGTAGGAGAAGTCAGGCAGCACCTCCCTGGCAAACCAGAATTTAATGCTATTAGGACACAAGAAATTCTGCAACTTCTCCTAAATATCCTGTTTCTGAAACCCAGATGGGCAGCTGCCTATGGAGAGGTGCCGACACACAGCTGACCGCCTATTTGGATTTCAGAAATTGAACTACATTAGTTTTGGTTCAGGTAAGTCTTGAGATCAACTGGTCTGGCCCGTTTTAGCACCACTTTAGGCAGCGACTGAGCAGTGGCACTGGGAGGAGGAGGTCCTCACCGGAGGGCCATCAAAAGTCTGCATCGCCTCTGAGAGACAGGTCCGACTCCCTAGAACACATGGGTATTTCAGTAGGGCATCCTGCAATGTCTTGATTACATGCAACTCAAAACCCAAAGCTGCTCGCACCCCTTTTGTGTTCGGGCAAGCTGTTGAAAGCAAGGTCATCCAAAGCACAGGGCTGTCACTGCTCCTTGCAGTTCCTCCAGTCTGGCCCACCAGAAGCGCAACATGTGTGTATAATAATAAATCTTGAAATAGGGTAGTGGCTGCAGAGCACATGTTCATCCTCTGGTAGTTTCAGTGCAGGCACACCTTGATAACTCTGTTTAAAAGGAATATCAATCATAGAATAGAATCATAGAATCACTAAGGTTGGAAAGGACTTCTGAGATCATCAAGATCATCAAGTCCAACCGTCAACCGAACACCACCATGCCTACTAGACCATGTAAAGGTATGTATGTTTCTGTTTAAAAACAAAGGCATTTGGGGTTTGCATTGCAGTGGGATGCTGTGGTTTACATTCAAAAAAAACCATCCGCACATGTTGGGAGGCAGTCTCCTGCCCCACATTTTGCTGTCCACTGGCTAAAAAACCCATTTTCTAACATCTTACTAAAGATGATGTGTTTAGTGTCTCCCATCAATGCACACTGCAATTTGCATAGGGGGATAAATGCAGAGGGAAATGCTCTTCCACTGCTTCTGCAAAGCTTGGCCAGATGAGATGGGCAGGGACAGGCGATTGCCGAGCAGAAGCTGCCTTCTTTTCACCTCCACTGAAACAACAGGTCCATAGCAGCAAAGCCATTGTGCTCAGTAGAGTGCTGGAAACCAGGAGCTCACTCTAAGGTAGGGAAGCACCTTGCAGACAGCAGAGGTGGGTTTGGGAACTCAGATAAGGTCCACATACGCTTCGGTCTGCCAGTCTCCTTGGGCAATGGAGTCGTGTGGGTTTCTAAAGGCTCAGAAGCTTTAGGAGAGCATTACAGTTGTGAACACAGCCATCAGGTCAGTGCTGTAAAATGGAAAAGAAAAAAAAAAGCAGCTATCTAAACTGCAGGAGGTCCTATTACAAAAGATAAAGTTCTTCAGTCTGAGGAAGTATGGGAGGTGTCTCATGGTACGTAAAAAAGGACAGTCCCTTTCGTCAGAAGGTCTGCAGCCTAACTGGGACATGCCACAAGGGAAACAAACAGGATAGACCAGGAGGGACAAGTGACAGCAATGTATTACTGAGCAAATGCTACCGCGTGGTTGAACAGCTTTTACGTACATCCAAAATAAATAATACCTCCAAAGAAGTCTGACAACAGAAATTGGAGGACTTTGGCTGAGGAGAAGGCATCCTGGCTGACACGGGGCAGAGAAGATTTTGATATGTCAACACTTAGAGCAAAAAGAACAGAAAAATCACCATGTCCGCTCAAATGCCCTGCCATGGGGCTGTCTGTGTGGCACGTTTCCCTGATGGCAGAGCAGGGCACTGGGCAGCCCAGGAGAACAGTTATCTGAGAACTTGAAGGTGAGCTGGAGGAAGCTGGAGAGGTTTTTCCTTTCCTTTTGCTAGACCATATCCTGCTTGAATTTCACTGTAATCAGAACATTTCCCAAAAGCATTCTGATCTTGCTGAACTGGCAGATTCTGACCAAAAATATCTCCTTTGCCTATTTTAGGAGTAACCATGGAAGCCAGCTTTGCACAGACATTCAGTTGGAGAGAGAAGGATGGCGAGAGACAGCGAGGTGAACATGGACAAGCTGGGAAACGGGGCTTCAGCAGTTTCATGGACAGACCAGGAAGCATTAGCACAGACAAGGGGGAGAACTGGAATTACGCGGGGCTTTAGAAGAAGGAGCTCATGGACTGCGGGGAACCCAAGGAACTCACTGTTTGGAGGAACCAGGTATAGACTGGCATGCTGGTAGTAATTTGATTAAAAATGACAGTACTAAGCATTTTTTTGTAATTACTTTGGGGTTTTTTAAGTTTACCTGAAACACAAACACTTATGCTACAAACCCTAGTTTAGCATACTGGAAGGGAGAAAAAAAATCCCTTATGTCCAGAAGTCGCAAATACCCACTCCCAAAATGTCTGGCACTTGCGATATATGGAGCATGATGCCAGACTAGATGGACGTTCAGTCACACATGTTCCTGCAGGGCCTGGTGTCAGACAGACATACTCCTCCTCTGGTAAGCAACAAAACAGATTACAATGAAAAATCATTCAGTTTTTGGTTTCCCAGATCCCAGTTGAAAGAAGTTATTTTGGCCCTGCTTACTTACAGGGGTTAGTCAGTAAGTCCTCCCGTCCATGTTTGGTTTTTAGCACATTTTACCAAGCTACTTGCTGGAAAGCGTCTAGTTCATTAAAAACTGCTCCTAAAATGTTATGCAAATATTCCGATTTCAGAAGTAAATTCCTACGAGAACCTGTTCTAAACAGTTTGCTTCAGAAGTAGACCGTGATTTAATCCAATTTGGATTTGAGTTGTATCACTAAAGAAGAAAAACAGTCCCTGTTGCGCAGAAGTCTGCCCTGTGCCTGAGCAAGACTCCCACAACTCAGCAGGGCAGGAGAAAAATGCCGTGTCACGAAAAACCAGACGACAGCAGCTGGTTTGACCGTGGTGGTGCTGTGGCTGCGTGCAGCATCGTTTCTGCCCCAGCAAGAATTAATGCTGCTGGCGTTACCCCTTGCTAACAGCAGCATAAAAGGTAGTGATATTTACGTAAACGCTTGAAGGAGGTTATTGCTCCATTGACCCATTAGCGAGAAGCCATCCCCTAGATTCAAAGGGATGAGGGCGACCCAAGCGCAGGGAGCTTGGCACTGGCGCAGGTCTCCAACTAAGCAAGTTTTCACACCGTCGTAGTAGCAAGCATTAGAGCTGTGCCGAATAAAAGGGTTCTAGCTTGCTGTTCTTCCAGAGAAGAGCACGGTTTGGGCCCTTCTCCAGCAACCTCAGAGAAACTGCAGTGCGAGTCGCTGGCAGTTCCCTGCCAGAAGCCCAGCCTTGCCGCTCGGAGCTTGCTACTAGCTTGGCAGCCTGCTGCATCCACCTAGCAGCTGTCTGCATCCCCACGCTGCCTCTCCCTGACTCCCTGCCAAGGCCTGCGAAGGACACGGGGAGCTTCCCACTCCCGCGCCGTACCCTGCCCTCTGGCTGCAGCCACGCTCCAGGAGAGCCCAGCAATTACCCCAACCGGCTGGGGAGCACCTCGCACCCGCATGTCTCGGTGTGGGACGGTGGTGGGATTAGGTCCTGCTGTTCTGCAGTGTAATCAGCCACAGGTTTTGGAAATGAAAAGTGTTAAAAAAAGAAATCAAAGATATCTGCCAAGTTGAGAAAGGCAGGAGCTTCTCCAACTCTCCTGCTGGGGTTCCGCTCAGAGACCCTGGACTACCCCCAGCTGCAGGCTTTTCCCCTCCCAAGGGTGCGCTCAGCTCTCCAGCCCCGCAGAGGAAAATTTACAAGATTTTAAATATATATATATATATATATATATTTCAGATAAAATATTTAGGGCACAGGAGATTTTCGTATCAGTTCATAAAAGATTTAAATAGTAAAATAGTAAATGGTGTTCTGTGTATTATTGCGAGGCAGCCTCAGGAATGGCAATTTGAGAAAAAATGTTGCAGCCTGTAAGGTTCGGATGATACTCGTAAAAGACTGCCTGATCCGAGAGCTGCCAAAAGGATAAGTGAAACCAAATTCGCCAGCACTGCCGCCATAGCCAAAGAGCTTATCTGCCTCAGTGGTGATAATGGAAGTTGAGACCATACAAGAGGCAGCTGCTAGTTCTGGGACAGGCTGCCAGCAAAACCAGCCATCCCACAGCATCTCCCTGTCCTTCTGTGGGAAACACATACGGCTTGCAAGGGACAGAACTGGAACTATCATGCAGCAGTTTGCGGTTGGTCCTGACTTTATTCCCAATGCCGTGTTCAAAGGGTTTCGGGGGTGTTTAGTACCCCGTCAAAGCGCTACAGGGAAAAACTACTATCCCCAGTGAAAGCACGTGGGGTTGCCAGCAGAAGCATGGGTTTCCACGTCGTCCCATGGCAGCAGTGCAGCCATATGGCCTACGAAGTCCTGCATGGCCTGTGTGTGCAAATGCTTTCTCCCAAAAGGATGACTTCTGCCTTTGTGCACACGATCTACGCAAGCAGCAAGCTACCAGGACACCGAGTTGCAGCTCCAGGACAAACACAGCACTGGGAACTTCAGCGTTGGCTCTCTCATCTCATGATAAGCAGGAGGATGACCCATCCCAACACAGGAAGGTTTGTTGCAATATGCATATAATGATGCCCCTTTTAATACAAAGTGGTTTGCTGGTATTTGGGGTCGTGTGATGCCTTTTGGTTTACAGCACGCACAGTTTTGCTCCTTGGACACCCTAGGGGTAGCCAGGAGGGGTCATCTCCCCCTCCCACATCCAAACGTGCCCCTCCACCCAGTCTTCTGCCCAGGGATACTGCACCTCCTCTCGCTGCCTTCACCATAAGCCTGTGCTGCATTGCTTTTATGTTCCTCATTGGCTCCTGGCTTTTTCCAGCTGGTTTTTCCCCTCTCCATGGCACATTGCTGTTTATCAGACACAGCTCTGCTCCAACCACTCTCCAGCCACCAGAGTTCGGATTATATTCAAGCCTGAGTAGGCTCCCCTGATCTGGGCATTAGCTTCTATTGTTTCGGCTATCACTAAACCAAGGAGTCTGTATTTGCTTCCTCTCTTGACCTCAGTGAAATGCTGCCAGCAAACCCATCAGCCTACAGATCAAAGAAACATTTTCCATCCGTCACACTGGAGCATTCTGGCCAGCCTGAGGAAGTCCATCTGCCTCCTTTCATAAGGACTAATGCACACCCACAAACCACTACTGGATGCAAACTGTTCCACGTCCAACACCAGCTGTCCAATACCACCAGTGATTTTAAAATCTTCCCTAGTGCTTTTCATTCAGTGTGGCATTTGGTGTCGCAAACAAGAGGATTTGCCCCGGATAAGTGCAGGGCAGTGTGGGGAAAAGCACCACGATTTGCTTACCTATAAATACCCACTGTGATGTAGGTGTTCACAGAATCACAGAGTATCTCAAGCTGGAAGGCACCCATAAGGATCACCGAGTCCTACTCCTGGCTCCACACAGGACTGCCTAAAACTAAACTGTGTGACTAAGAGCTGTCCAAGCACTCCTTGAACTCCAACAGGCTTGCTGCCATGACCACTGCTCTGGGGACCCTGTTCCAGTTTCTGACCACCATCTCAGTGAAGAGCCTTTTCCTAATGTCCAATCTGAACGTCCCCTGATGCAGATTTGGAGGAGAGCAAAGTTAATACTGCCAAAAGGAGTGACAGAGTACCTGCCATGATCCACTCCTCTGCTGAGTAGCTCATGTGAGCGCGATCAACAAGATTAGTTTAAATTATGGATTAACTGGACTCAATTCACCTGTAGCAGATTAGCGAGTGCTCAGATGACTTTTATGGCAGCAAAGCTGCCTCCAGTAGGGGAGTAAAGATTATTCTGAGTAGTAACAAAACTGAAGAGCTACAGATCTGATTTCCAGTACCACAGATCCTACCTATTTGCAGCCAACCTCCACAGGGGGCTGGGCATACCCAGCATAGATAAGAAACCTAACCCAGATGTTTGAGTGGGAATTTGGGCAGAAAATGCATGGAACCTAAAACCACACGGATGTAGGAGACATCCAACAAAGACTGCAAGTACAGACAAGATGTCCGAAGGGAGTCTGTGGCAGATGTGAATGGCACTAGGGAATTCTTGGTTTGTTTCATCCCTAAACATTCAGTTGACAGATTTCTGCATAACCAGAAGGAGTACTTTTGGATCCCCATGTTCTAAGCAAATCTTCAATTGCTCAGAAGGTTGGGATTTTTTGGTTATACAAAACAGCTTTTATGACTGTAGGACCAGAGTCCTTCTAAACAAAGCAACAAGGAACCACCATCTGATTGCAAAGATACAAGACTAAACAATTTACAAAAAACCAAGCCAGTTCACAACACAGCATCTCATTCTCTTTAATAAAAGTGGCCAGTGTTTTTCATTTGCTGCGCAAACAGAAAGCAATAGCGCGTTCCCCAAGGGAGGCACTCTTGTGCAACTATTTACTAGAGGCAATTGGCCAACTCCAAAGGACTTAGGAAGTCAGTCCTCTTCTCCCCCCAGCTCACTCACCTTACTGTAAAAGGGTACTGTAAAACTACTTGGACAGGCTTTAGGTCCCATTTTGCTGTGGTTTTAAAAAGAGCTGAACAGCCTGATCCACAAACCTCTTCAGCCAAGGGCAGAACAAGTATGACTGCTGCTCATCAGCATCTCACTAGCCATATAAATGAAAATATTCTTCTCTGCTAATACACTGCAACTTAAACCCAATGGCAATGGCTTACACACCTGAACATAGTGTTTGCACCAGCTCTTCCCCTGCACTGCCTTTAATGCCCTGTAGCAACATCCCAGCGGCTGAAGCCACTCAAGCAGACCAAAACCAGATCACAGGCAGCAGCCTAAAATATTTAATCCTAATGCCATGGTTTTCACCATTTGCAACATCTCCCCTCTCAGCACACTATACTTCACGACAACTGGACAGGCAGATTATATTAAAGCTCATGCATACCTTTTCAAATGATTTTTCACCAAGTCTCAGCAGGAACTAATTGAAGATTAAACTAATCATTCCTTGAGGCCTCTTACGGCATGTTTTATCACTTTTTGTGAATACATTATGGAGAACTTCAGTGAAGTGCTGATGTGGCAGGACCACTGAACACAAGAGCTGGAGTGGCTGGACAACCCAATACACATCTAGGAAGTGAGGAGTTGGGATTTCCCTAACAAATAGGACAAGACAAATCCTTATCCATTTCTTCTGCCTGTAAAAAACAATCTAGCAAAACTACAATAGTAAACGTTTTCCAAAATATCACCCTGCCTTTCTGAAAACAAAGGAGCAAGTCTGACAAGAGCTGTTTGACTTTACTTGAAATATTCCTGACAAACTCTCTGATCTCCTTTGCCTCCTGAAATGTGAGGAATACCACGACGCCCAGCCAAAACCCAGCTACCGTAACTCGTGTTGATCCTTGCTTTAACCTGCTTCTACAACAACCAAATTCTTTCATCGACCGATCTGCAGCTCCATCCTTGACCTCTGATCTGCACAGCACCTCTCTGGGTATCGTACATGGCTATCAGATAATGACAACTGACATCCAGACTTCCACCAGCCTCTGGGTAAAAGCCCTAATGCTGGGTCATGGCAGTCCCCCAGACAACAAAAAAAAATTAATGTGCTTTTTCTGCAGTGCCTTGCAGGGTTAAGGAATCATTTAACCAGAGATGAAAGCTGAAAGAAAGGTCCAAAAAGGTTTTGAAGCAACAGAAAACACCCCCTGGAATGTCAGAACCAGACACTTCACTCAGTAATAAAACTCACGGTCCCAATAGCAGGATCAGATATATCCTTAGTAGTGCTTGCTTTGACAGAAATACACATTTTCAGGTTTCTTCTCCTGTAAAGGCAGACAACAATCCTGAACACAGGTCACCACAACTATTTGGAATATTTCAGGCATATTTTATGCATCTCATGACTGTAAATGTTTTAGAAACGATTACTGTGCTCTGTTCTACTCTGCCTCCCTATGTCATTTTTTTTCTCACAAATGAGAACTCCTTCAGGCAGGCATCACATGCGAGTTCCCACCTCAGCATTTAAAATATTACAGGTGGTGAGAGTTATCAGTCCAATTTTCTGGAACCACTCTCACTTTTAGGATCATTTAGCTGCTTCCTACTACTTTCGACATGCTACAATATGGGAAAGCAAGATCGGCTTTGTTTTAAGATTAACGTGATATGATTGCAGCGCACTCAGAAATGGTTGAAAATCAACTCTTCTCTTTCATTCCCAAATACTCAATTCTGTACGAAACCACAGTAAAACAGTAAGTAAATCTTGTGAATAAGCTTTTCGTTTACATTTGACTGCGTTAATTACTGTCAGAGAGCCAACATCTGTGCCGCTGCCTATTTTATTTATACACACACACACAGGCTATTTATATCTTTATAAATATATATACATACACACACGCACATTATTTTATTTGGCTGATTTCTAATAGCCACTATTCCAGCTTAAGTCTTGGAAGAGGAGACGAAGGGAGAGCTGAAGGAAGACCAGCCCATTGCCTCACAGCAGAGCCCAGGGAAACCTCACTAGGCGCAGAATAACCCCCAGGAGGTGGAGGAGCATCGTATTTTCCCTCCAAAATTTCAGAAACGCGTTGCACATCCCTACAGACTCCACACTGTCTCAGGAAAAATCCGAGACTGCGAAAAATCAAAAACATGCGTGGATGCCACAAGTTATTTTTCTGTGTGCTGTAGTTCTACATAAGAAACACCAAGAAGAGAAAAAATTTTTTGTATTTCTTTAAGCATTATTCTCATTGGAAAATTCTGCATGTAAAAGCGTGGGGAGGCAATGAGACCGACTGCCAGTCCAGCTTGGGATTGTAAGAAGGCATGTCCACCATGAGACACAAAAAGTTTTTGGACTCTCAAAACCGTGAAGATGTGTCAAAAAATCAACAAATTTTAAAATACAGCCCTGTCAGCCTAGTAGCTCACTTCTCTGAAATGGTCCAGTCACACAGCAACCTCAGAGCCAGTGCATCAGGATAAAAGGCAACACATTAAAGGACAAAGTACTGATCAGTTAAACCCTATAAAAACCCAAATCAGCAATCACAGAAAGTAGGTATTATAATGTGGACTCCTCTATCCACAAGGTACAAGTTTTGAAGCAACTCCTGACAAAGGTCTGAAACAGTGACCAGCTTGACCTCCTCTAGCTGAAGAGAAGACAACACAGCAACGTGTCCAAATTCAGAAACTGTAGCCCCAAAATGTTCAACCCCATCCATTCCCTTCCCCTGCTTTTCAGAAGTGAAGCAGAAGGGAAGCTTCACACACAAACCTGCACTTTTATAGCTTTGGGGGTTTACAGTGTGGAAGAAAACTTTTGGTACCTGCTGTCCTAGGAACAGAAGATCCTCCATGAGCCTTGAAGTCAACGCAGGAGTCCTCACAGCAGATCACTGACCCAGAGCAGAACTTCGTGTCTGGAGGAGAAAGAGTTGGCAGAACAACGCATCGTGTCAGGAGAGGAGTGAGGAAACATTTCAGAGCAATCAAGGAGGAAGGTCAGCTGTGCTTAGCCAAGGTTATCTTGTAAAGGTCTAGATAAGATGGGTTTAATTTAGTTTGCCATCTCTAACCTTTCAAACAGCACAGACAAATACATTCCCTGCGCTATACAATCCCATCGTAAATGACACGAATTGGCCCATAAGCCTTCAACAACCTTATTCCTGTGTGCTGAAAGCTACTCACTTTAAGCCAAAAGAATACGACAAACATCTTGTCTACAGATCTTAACCACTGCCAGCAAAAGGTGTCTCTTTAAAAGAGATTCCAGCCTCACCCAGGCCACCAGCAGATATAATTTTTCCCAATTATTCTCTCATCTGCCAAACTCTTCCATTAGTGAGTTAATGCTCAATGCTCAGCATGCTGTACTTCAGAGGACTGCAAATCTTTTTCAAAACATGGTGGGTCCTGAAGGTATTGTTATCTCTATTTTACACAAGGAGAAGCCAGAGATAGCAAAAGAAAAAAATTCAAAAGCTTCTAAATGACTGTGAAACTGAAGTAATTTTCAAAAAAGAATTGGGCACTCTAGAGCTGAAGTCAACCTTGCACGTCCTTCAGTCACATCTCAAAACGAAACACGCTCTCAATTCACTTAAGACAAAAGTCCTCAAAGCCACAGAGGTACCTAAAGAGTATCTCAATGGGAAATGATTTCCAAGTCTAGAGTCAGAGCTAAATTAGCCATGACTTCTTCCCTCCGCCAAGAAAATAGCTAATTAGGTGCCTAACAGTCCACAGGAATGCGTTTTTTCACCAAAAGAAGGTATTTGGGTACCTCAAGTTTTTCTTCGTCCCTGCTGCGATCCCACCATTTTGGCTGAGTCGAACCTCTTAGCACTTACTCCTGCGAAAGCCCCCTTGGGATTAGGAAGCCGTGAGCACGGCTAAGGCTCCTCAGTGCGGCTCTGGTACAAGGGAGCAGCTGCTCCCACTTTCTTTTAAAGATGTGGCTGGAGGAAGAGGGTGTGGTTGGGGTGGCCCAAAAATAGCACCCACCGCCAGGGCAAGGTGGTTGTAACTTCTCCCTCGTGGAGAAAGGTGCTGGGCTTGGACTCTGCCTCCAGGGCTGGTTTTGATTTTTATCCAGTGATGTTTTCATGCAAAGCGTGTAGTAAGCAGCCTCAGGAATGCCGCCAAATACCTGCTCCCCACCTCCCTTCAGGGGAGGTCCCAACCAGTAGGCCAGTCAGGCTCCCACTTGCTTTTCCTCTCCAGCTCTGTGAATCCTTCTCCGCATCGTGGCACGACTTCAATAGGACGGGCCTGAGAGGTTGCCTACAGCCTGGGAAGGGACAGGTGGATTTGAATATCCCTTGGGAGAAGGAGGACCCAAACCCGAGTTCAACCACTTCTGAGACGAGTACTACAACCATTAAGTTATTATATGAAAACCACCACGCCAATCATTTGTATCTTAAGCAGCAAGCACAAGGCTGTGAGCTGAGGCCTCGGCAACAGGGGCAGGTTTGACTCCCCTGGCCAGGTTTGGTGCTTACGGAGTGTGGGAGCCACTCGGGGGATCCAGCGTGAGAGCTGGCACGGGGATGGGATAAGGGAACCAGGAGCCTCAGCAGGTACCAGTGCAGAAAATCAAGGGACAAGTATCGGGGGGGAACAAGATTCTTCAAGCAAGCCCAGAGATACAGCAGTTCCCGCCATGCAAAGCCCTAACCTGTTACTTGATGGTTGAAATGGCAAACTAAAATCTCTTTTATCACCACCAAAGTGCTTTTACCTTGAATTTTTAAGTGTTTGTTTAAGCTGAGGTTAACAATAGTCTGGCCTTCTTGACTGCGAAGCCGATCATAAAACTCTCTGCAGCCCAACAGGCTATAGAAAGCCTCTGCAGCTTTACCACTGTGTGTCTAGTCTGGCTTCCTGCGCCGCCTTCATTCTCAGAGCGTTAGGCTGCAAAAATTTAACTGAAGGAGTTTCTTACAGGAATTTTAAAAGTAGCTGCTAGCCAACATGTTTTTATCGCAAACCCATGCAATAAAGTAAGTAACAGATAGCTCTGTATTTAATTGTTAGAAAAGAATATGTTTGTAATTAAAGAGCAAGCCTGTACGTGTGTTTTTAAACACTGTGAGCCTGACTTCCTTCAATTTTGTTGTTTCTTCCAATTGAAATATGTATTTGAAAGAAGTCAAAGGACAAGTTACTTGGAAGTTACAAATAAGTCTTGTGAGAAGGGAAGTCCATTTTAATCTCACTGAAATATACTAGCCACAAAAATTGGAGCTATGTGGTAGAAAAGTGACACTTTTTGACAAAACAGGAGGTATCTAGAGGAGGCATCCCTCTAAATAGGGATAGGTGGGTAGGCTGAGTAAATGGTAATATTTGCAATTAATGTTAGACATTTGTCAAGAAGATTTTGTAGGTAGGTTTGTGCAAGGGCTGCAGAATTTTTTTCAGATCTATTCAGAAAAAGTCTGGCAAAAGATTTTGATTTCGATTTCAGACTCATCTCAGCATAGTCATTAGCTTACCCAGCAGCACTAAAAGTGAACAGCAAGTGCCCCTAAACCTCCTCCCACAACATGAGAAAACGAGCGCTAAAATTCTGCATCATTCCACGTTGATGATTTTTAGACAGAATTTCCCACTCACCTTAACAAGGTGATAATTTAAAAATCTCTGCCAAAGAACACAACCTCCTCGCTGGGCCCCCACAGCTCTGAAGATACTTGCTGGTGGAATTTGATATCCTGTACCCAGAGCATCAGAAAATGTTTGGGAGACTTGCGTTAGGAAAAAGCACACGGTTGTACAGAGATCCTACATTTTTGTAAGTCTGAGCATAAGACACAAACACGGCTTATGGTCCTTTCGGCCAAGCACCTGCTGGCTATAGAACAAACGCCGTACGGTTGTGTCTCACTCACTTGCCACAGCCATTTCTGCAACATTTGCAACGGTGTGGGAGCATTGCAATGCTTATCATTGCTTTTCTCATTTGGAGAGCAATGCTGGCCAGTCCTGCTTGCGCTGTTGCATTATTTAATTAAATATCCAAAAATTAATTATACCCCATGCAAATACACAGTGCGGTCTTACTGGTTTTAGGCTTAGAACCTAGGTCAGTTTTTCTGCAGAAATGACACTGCTGAACGAGAGTAGGACAGCTATCTACTGCAAAGTAGGCAGAGCTGAACAGGATTAACCGTGTCAACCATGTCCTGGGCTGCATCAAAACCCGTGTGGCCAGCAGGGTGAGGGAGGGGATTCTGCCCCTATACTCTGCTCTGTTGAGACCCCACCTGGATTACTGCGTCCAGATCTGGGGTCCTCAGTGCAGGAAAGACATGGAGCTGCTGGAGCGAGTCCAGAGGAGGGCCACAAAGTTGGTCAGAAGGATAGAGCACCTCTCCTATAAGGATGGGCTGAGGGAGTTGGGCTTGTTCAGCCTGGGGAAGAGGAGGCTCCAGGGAGCCTAATTGAGGCCTTCCGATACCTAAAGGGGCCTACAGGAAAACTGTAGAGGGGCTGGTTACAAGGGCAGGGAGTGACAGGACAAGGGGGAATGGGTTTAACCTAAAAGAAGGGAGATTTAGATGAGATATTAGGAAGAAATTCTTCCCTGTGAGGGTGGTGAGGCCCTGGAACAGGTTGCCCAGAGAAGCTATGGAGGCCCCATCCCTGGCAGTGTTCAAGGCCAGGTTGGATGGGGCTTTGGGCAACCTGGTCTAGTGGAGGTTGTCCCTGCCCATGGCAGGGGGAGTGGAACTAGATAATCTTTGAGGTCCCTTCTGCTTCTACTGTATTCAAGACACAGTTATCACCTTGTGCAACACTTTGGCATACTGTGGATTTACATACAAATATAAATTTTAAATTGTCCATAAAGTCTTTGGTATCCTATTTATCTTCTTGAGCACTACTAAGGACTGAGCTGACATTTTCCAGGAACTATTCAAAGTCACACCAAGATATTTTTCCCGAATGATTACATCCTTGTGGATGCATAGGGGCAGTTCTTTTCCCTCATGCATTACTTTGCAGTTATCTAGACTGGGTGAGAAAATGGTGAAGAATATTCACAGCCAGTTTTACTTTTGACTACCTTGACAATTTCTTATATGTAAAGTTTGTCATCTCTTCTTTTTTCCTAAACCATGAAGAAATACCAACAGAGAGCCCTGTAGCCCAGTGACTTTCCTGCAATAGAGAAACTGATGACCCTGTGTTACTACCTTTAACCACCTAGAGCCATAACCAGTTCAAAACTAGAGAAGCACTTTCCCTTTTAGTTCTTGAGAATTTAGGGGGGTTGGTGACCATTAGGAAGGGACCTTGGAAATCCAGTCAGACCTTATCAACTGAGTCACCTCTACCCATGAGCTGCTGGCTTTCCAAGCACACAGATTTGCAACAGCTTCCTTCTACAAAACCCATCTTGACATTTACCCAATATATCATATTTACTCTACGAATTCAAGTCTTCGTTTTAGTTTCCGTAAATTTGCCCAGGAAGGCTAGATTTACCAGTGTACATAGCCCTTTAAATATCAATTACATTTGCCACAGCAATTATTTAATTCATATCAGACAAAACCATTAAATCAACAACTTCACATTTGGGACTCTTTGGTGGCTATCATGGCTACCACCTATTTTTATCAATAGTATTATTCATTTTATCCAATTGTTCTAGACCTGTTCTGCTGACGCTTCAGTTTAAAACAGCTCTTTACACTCTTTCAGATTCTGAAATGCTCCAGAAAAAAAAAAAGCTCCCTGAGATCCTTTATAATGAACAGTAAAGCAAAGATTTATTTAGCCTTTCTGTAACAGCCCTATGTACTTTGAGTGTTCATATTACACTGCAATCCACTGCCAAGCCTGCTGATGGACAGGCTTCCTACTCTTCGTGTGCTTCAAGGGGTTTTCTCATTGTTTATGTGAGTTTAGCAAGTTGTTCCTCAAAATTGATTTTACCTGCCATGTTTAACTTGCCTTATTTAACTTGAATGTATGCTCTTTTCTATTTTCTCTGTTCAAACATGACCTCCACTTTCTGAAAGATGTCTTTTTACTTCTAACATCTCTCTGCTCTTCCGTTGAACAATACCGGCTTTTCAGAGAGTTCTGCTCAAACCTTTTGATAGAGGAGAGATACACGTTTCCTTCAGCTCGTATGATAATGTCTTCTCACCCGCTGCATGTTCTCTGCAAGTACCTTACTCTTTTAGCTGCTCCTTTGAACCACAAAATTTTAAGAATCATTCTTATATTTATGTATTTCACTTCATTGAGATTTGGTTTTGTTTGCACAGGGACGAGAAAACTGAGAGTGTCAAGGTCATTGCACATTGCTCTGGGTTAAAACCAGTGGTGTCTTTTTCCTATTACATTCAGTTGTTTCACATCCACACATTGCCCCCCTTGTTGTCGCTCACATCAAGGTCTTTCTCCTCCTTCTCTGATCCTGTGTTTAGTGTCATTGGTATTTCTCCATTTACTTCTGCAGAAAAAGGCCCTTTCTTCCCCTGTACTCCACTGAATACTCTCTTGATAACAAGTGTCTCAAATATTGAAATTGCTCCATTTGTCAAGACAAGAGTAGCCTGTGTTTCCAAAACAGAGTCCTCTGATTTCCTCAGCCAGCATTTTGATAGGGACAATTTTCCAGACTGTTTCAGGACCATGTTTCAGTCATCACTGCACAATAATACTAATTACGAACACAGTCAACACCAGTATCAACACGGGTACCTGCTCATCTCCCTGAGATAAGAAATGTGTTCCTCTAGCCTTTTTCTTTCTTTGTTCCTTGCAAAAGCACTGAAGTTCCCTGGAAGGGCAGTTTCTTCACACCTCCAGGATAGTTTGGATGCCAAGTCTAAGAAGATTAGCTTCTGTAATGTTTTCTGAAAAGCACTGCAAGGAGGATCACTGACACAGATGACTGATTTTCATCCAGGAGATTCTAGCATTGTTCCACTACCTCGTGCATTTATTAGGATTTCATTTCCTTCTGGAGCCTCAAGGGAAATTTCATAATCAGCACACCTGGTATGTGTAGTATAAATAATTAAGGGGATGCCCTCTTTAACAATCTATGCAGAGAGGCTGTTCTGAGGAAAGAAATGGCCTGGATCACAGTCCTATTGGAAGAAAGAATTAGGGTTATGAGATCCTCTCCATTTTCAGATTTGAAAAACCTCATGAACATTCACTGAACCAGATGGAGTCAAGGCTCTACCTGATCTATGGAGGAACCTACTCAATCAGTGTGTTTATGAGTTATTTCAACATTATTCTTCCTACGCTGCCAGCATGGATGGTACTTCACCACCATTTTTCTAACCCAGAATAAAATTGGTTGCTTGCCTTAACAAAAAGATCATGACACCAATTTAGCTTGCAATCACATCAGGAAAAACACTTAATGTGACAAATTTGACAATAAACCAGCACTATATAAACTGGTTTGATGACAAAAATACTTAGGGCAAACCACGTTGCAGAGGACAGAGCTCATGTGAAGCCCTCTGTACTTGGCTTTATCTATTCAGCAATCTGCAAAGGCAGTATAATTGCTACAGCCCAAGCTCCGGTCTTTGGAGTTTTTCCCTCAGACATCAGGAGCACTGAAGCCCTCACAAACTGGACCTTCTGAGGAGGAAATATATTATTTTTGCAAATGGATAAAATGATCAACACCTCTCTTGCATTGCAAGACATGCAAATCCATGTCTGATGGCTCACGTTAACATGTTGGTAGCATCTGCACATTTCTGATCGGAAAGGGTTGTTTTGGTTTCATGTTGGTTTGGGGTTTTTTGTTTTTCTCTGAGGGCAAAGTCCCTCGGTAGCTGGACTTTCACTTAAGTGTTTTGTTTCTTTTTCTGTTTTACCATCTGAACTCTCTTCTGAAGTCTTCTTTCCTGTACCTTTGATTAATTCCCTGCCTTAATCAGTATTTAATACCTGCACTACAGACCCCTCACTTGAAATCTTTAATTTCCACAAATCTGAACTCAAGTTTTACTTTAAAGCTTCTAAAAAGTTTTATAATTTGATTGTGCTTCACTTTACACTGCCATCTGCAACTGAAGTACAGCACAGTAAGTGGCATGTTTGTGATTTGGAATCCAGTTTTTCAGATAAAAAGAGGTTAAACAGTTCACTCAGATATGCCTCTTTGATATGCAGCTCAAAAAGATTCGAACACCGAGATTTGCTCACCATCATTACTCCTATTTTCCAACACATTAATTGGATATAGGTAGTCAAATCAAGAAAATCAGCTTCTCATCAAGGGCTGCCTTCTAAAATCTGATTTTTTTTCTGCAACTAAAAAAAATGCTAATGAATTATTTATGATGAAAAGATTAAATCTTACATGAACAAACCAGAGATATATGCAACATTGTGTAAACATACTCCCACCCTTACAAGTTGCCCAGTCCATCTAAGTGCTTACGCATTTTTCTAAAGCAATCAGATTTGAGAGACATATGCCTAATTAAATCTGCTGCTATTAGTGTGAGCAGGCCATACTTAAATTCCAGTTTTCAATGGGTTATGAACCAAAGCAACTTCATTACCAGAATTTCCCCCTTTCTAAAAGCCTGATACTATAATTAGATGTGATTGGGCACCTCCCTACATCTATAAGTTGCTTTAAGAGGATTCTGCTCAGGTGCACGGGTCCTCTAGAACCAGAGCCTTCAGTTATAGCATGATAAAGCATTACAGGGTCATAGTAATTTTTCTAAGACAAACAGAAAAGACTCGTCTTCTAAGTTTGTATCGGTAACATCAAGTTCTTACCCTTCAACTTAGAAAGAGAGGAGCAGGAAGCAGTTATCAAGGTAGAGGGATCCAGGCATCCTACGATAAAACTCAGTATTTGTTTCAGTGTGGCCCTCCTCTTATCCTATCCCAGATACATGGGATCTGATTAATTAAACCAATTTCAGAACAAAATTCAGCAAAGTGGGTTTCAGTCTAAAAAGCGGTACCAGGATGACTCTGGGCACCTCTGGAGTGAAAAGCCCACTAGCTAAACCTCCACAAGCTGAGCGACATAGTTGCCCTCTTTGAGAAGTAAACGTGTGACTTGAAAGTCTGCACAGAACAGATCTACTTCTGTGGGACGAGCACTTGACAACTTCAGGTATTTTGGGAAATGTGTACGACTTACCTTTCCCCATCTCCACGCTTCACCCTGCTCTAGTGGGAACTCGCACAACCACAGCCCCCGCTCCGCTGAATCCCTCGGCCTCCTCTGCACAGCCACAGCTGGTGGAGCCCACTAGAGCCAGATGTGCTGTAAGTACTCCCACGCCGTAGGGACTAAGGGGTTAATCCAACTCGCAAGCACACATTAAACTGTGCTAAGAGCATTCCACAGAAATACCACCCCGAGCTCGCAGCCCAGAAGGAATAGCTAACCTGACACACGCTCTGTCCGGGCAACAGACAAACACGCTTGCTTTTTAAACTCGGCATCGACAGGGCACTTTGCGGGGCACCCTGGAACGCTTGGAAACCCGGGGGCATAGAAAATCAGCCGTTGTGTGGACAGCTGGATGAAAAGAAAACCCAACAAAACCCACCCTGGGAAGCAGTTCATGCAGCATTAGCTGTGGAAGTCGCACTTTGCTTTCAGCACCCACTTGGAGATCGCACCACCTGTTTAAAAGGCAAAATATTTCCTCGTGCATTTTAAAAGCTGCGGCTCTGCCCGCCTCCCCTTTGCATAAACATGCCGTACAGACACACTCTTACAGGAGAATAAAGAGCCCGCAGTTGTAAGTATCCCTGATATTGATCTCTATCAGGCTATATAAACCAGCAGTTTTAGCAGTCTCTCAGGAGTTTGCTGTAAAAGCAATTGGAACTGCAATTAACAACAGCACATCTTAGGATAGGGAAAGACTTCTAACTAGAAGCTAATTAGGAGGGCAAACACTGAAGCTTGTTAGCTGAGATGCTAATGAGAATTATACTTGAGTGGCAGCAGACTAGCTATTCAGAGTTAATTAGAAACCTCAGCTGATAGTATATTGCTCTTAAGAGCTTTCAAAACAAACAACTGGAAAAACTGTCCTGCAGCTAAGGATCCAATGTGCCGTGTTGGGCAATTCATGGGCACGGGAGCAGCCAGAAAATTACACTCGGGCATCAGGGCAATTTAACAGCATGTGCAAAAGGTAGAGAGGAGGTTTCCAGGAGACTCATGCCCTCCTGGATTTTCTGCAATGGTTCTGCTCGTCGGTGGCAAACCTGATGCTGCATTATGCCCCACCATTCAGGCTGCCCGGCGAGAACAGCGCCTGGTTGCACAAGAAGGTGAGCTGGAGAGCTGCCGCACGCCCCAAGCATCGACACCAGGCTTCTGCAGAAGCAGGACAAGGACCTGGGCTGGTTCAACAGCCCCTGAGAGCCTTCCTATCCCACCCACCAGCCTCTCCCATCCCAGCTCTCAGGCAGGGAACGCTGCTGGGGTTCAGCTGGACCAGGGTGACGCAGCAGCTGCGTGCAAGTTGCTCTCACCATGCCTCTGCCCTCCTGGGGCACCGAAGGGTTTTAGTCTCTCCCCCTCTTTGTGCAGTGAGGAGGCAAAGAGCAAATCGAGGCGCTTCGAGGGGAAAAATCTGTTAAACGTAACATCGCCGCAACGATGGGGGATGGTGGAGTGTGGCCTTACCTGGGCTGAGTTGCATGGCTGTTTCCTGCTCTGAGCAGAGCCAGGGAGGCAAAGCAGAGGGGCTGCGTGTTTAAATGTTTCCTCTGTGCCTGATTGGAAGCGCCAGAGCCAGTCAGGGGCAGGGGAGAGGCTGCTAAACTCAAAGTAGGTTGCTTGTTTCAGGAAAAGATTGGATACTGGAGAACCTGCAGACTGGTTTGCAGCGCGTTTGAACACAAGAAAAACGTGTGTCGCAGGGGAGAGAAACGCTCCGGAAGAATCAAGGGGATTTTCAGTTTCACTAAGGCCCTGTTTGCATTAAAACTTGCAGCGATTTAAGCGAAGTCTGGTTTTAATTCTATTTATTGAAACCACTTGCAAACCCATGTGGATACTCTTAAACAGATTCAGCTTTCCAAAAGAAAACCAGTGCCATGCAGATTTCAGTTAAAGCGCACAGAAGAGCACCCACAAACGGTTTTACACCAGTGTAATTAAATAGGTTTCAAAGTTTAACTTCAGCTAAACAAATGTGACTTTTAATGCAGATGTGACCCAGCAGTCGCTGGCTGAGGGTGTGTGAGAGGACGGCGAAGCTTTGCATCCTGAAACCTCCCTGCAAGAGTCCTGGGAGCGAGTCTGTGTAAATACACCCTTCGCACAAGCTGTTCAGTATCTGCGGTGGAAAGCGTGTGAAAGCACAAAGAATTAAGAGTAGACACTGGCAGCTATAATCTGCGAATCCATCTATTTCTTAAAGAAAAAAAAAATAAAAATTCCCAGTGCATAAGCAGTATTCTGAAGAGACAAATTTATTTCACTACAGCTTTGGGAACCACCGTTTTCACCTGATGTTTTTTGAAGCAAGAGCCCCGGATTGTGGTTATTCAGGTTTAACAGGACTTGTAAATGCTGAGTGAACCTAGAGGCAAAATTCCCCAAACACCAAAGTGATGTAGCTCTGGGCTTGACCACGCTGCAGCTCACGGGAGAATCCTCCCAAGCCACCAGCCCCGTGCCTCAGCTCAGCAGACAGCAGCCCACTGGTGACCAGGAGGTGACCGCGGGTCTGGCAAAGCCGTTTCACAAACCCAGACTCACCCGTGGCCGGTGCCCGCGATCGCCGAGCTGGCGGGAAGCACCGGCTGGGTGTCCCCTTGCCCAGCAGCTTGCACAGCCGCTCTGGGCTCGGTGCAAAGTGCAATAAGCTGCTTGGTAACTCAAACCGGGCTGAATAAAAGAACCAGAAAAGATTTAAATGCAAGTAACTTGTATTAATGCTGCAGGGACGATTTACCAGCGGGGAACGGAGGGTATAGGTAGCGTTACCTCTCAGGCAGTCCTAGCAAACCGCTCCCCGGCTGGTGCAGGTCCGAGACACAATCTCGCCAGCACAGCCCAGCAATGAAAGGCAGCTGCCTTCCTCTCCTTCCCAGGGATTATTCCCTCCGCCCCCCCATTGCATAATACTGCTGGTGGGTTTCTCCCGTATCAGAGAACTTTATGGGAGCAACCTTCCCGAGCTGCAGCCCCAGCTGGACACGAACCAGGACAAGGCTTTAGGTGCTTCTAGGGTTTGCGTTGCCGACAGCAAGCAGGTACAGCCACAGGCCCAGGTGGGCACAGCTCAGATTTGCCCGTAGACATGTTTGTGTCCGTCCTCCCTCGGTGACCACAGTGCCTGGTAGTGAAAGGCTGCGGGATGCTGGTTTCAGACACCGGATCGTCTGCAGGTTATGGCATCTCCAAGGAGTGCTGGACAGTAATTCCAGTGCCCGAGCCAACAAAGAAAAGTACGTACCTGTACTTAAAAGGTGAGTTTAGCTAAGACTAGACCTTTGTCACGGTGGGAAGGCCACGTCGTTTTTTCCTCTGCTTGAGCTTATTGATGCTGAGCTCGGTTTGTGACAGCGCCTTTCCCGATACGGCAGAGGACACAGCAGTGCCTGCCCTTGCAGTGCTGCAATTCGGCAAACGTACCCTGACCCCAAAGCCTCATCGGCCTCAGCAGGGTCAGCCCTAAAGCCGGGACCAGAAGGCACCCGCCCGTGCTGCTAGGGGCTGCCTTCACCCGTGGCGAGTGCCACTCGAGCCGGTGCAGCTACCGCCGCGTATTGGCTCGTCGTGCGCAAGCACAGTCTATAACGATATTGGACTAAAACTATCACTGGCTCATGCCGACGCACATATACGCATGAGCCAACGGTAGTACACATATAGGGATGTCTATAGTGACACTCCAGTGGTAGTGAGGCATGTATATATATATATTTATTTTGTCAGAAAGCCTTCTAGCTGGAACCAGAGCTCCAAGCGCTGTATGTGCCCCACCATGCTCAGGACATACTCCCTCAGTTCTGAACACTTCAGCTCCCAGAGCCGGGAGTCTTCTGACCATCTTTTTCAGCCTCTGGGGAACCTCTAGCAAAACTGAGTTCTCTGAACACTTTCTGCTGCCTTGCTGAGCAGTCTCCTTTTTCCTCAGACACCCCCAAACGCAGCAATCGTTTTGCTCCCATCACTTCAGGAGGGCGACACATAGTCTTTTAACATCCTGGCAAGTACATGCTACCAGCGGTAACTGTCCCCGTCTGTTACGTGTCCTTGGTTCCCACCTTCCCTCTGCAGGGATAAACGTGTGACTCTCCCAACAGCGAATCTCTCGGCAGTCCCAGCTTCACGCTGGCTTGCACACAGCATCCAGCTCCACAAGAGCCCAATTTTCCTTTCAGGCTGACGCTCCCCCGCTGCAGCGGCACCAGCCCCCGTGCGAAGGAGCCCTGCGTGCTGGCCCTCCTCACGCTGCACACCTGCAGCAAAATGACACAACGTGTTGCACATTTTTACCTCTTTTTCTCCCCGCAGGACGAGGCTGCTGCTTAGCTGCTTGCATTGAAGCTCCCTGGGGTCAGCGCTTTAGCTCTCTGCAGGACTTACTACCCCAGGTCTCCGTCTTGTAACAGTTTTAATTTTTTATCGTGCTCAGAGCAACGCCTGCTGTCTCAAGTTTTCATATGCACTGGGGAATTTCCTCTGCTTGGCAAACATTCATGGGTTTATCGAGGATTATTTCTGTGTTTTCTAATAACGGGGTTTCTAGTAATGCCTCTGAATTTACTTTTTAGTTCCCCCCCCAATTCACAGTCTGCTCCTTCACAACTGACATAATGCCCCCAAATTGCAGCACTGCACCTTTAATCTTAGATCACTCACCAGGCCTCTTTTTCTTCAGGGAATAAAAGAGGGGAAAATATAGTAGCATCAGGAGCAGAAGTCTCTCCTTTGTTGAAGCCTTTGGCCTCGGGTCAAGCAGGCTTTTCATGGGAAAGCCCTGTGGTTCCCTGGAGGACTTGCATAAAACCCCTTTCTCTGCTGCCACCTTCACCGCTGTGCCCTCCACAGGCAGCGGCTCTCTCTGTTCTCCTGCGCCGCTTCCTTCCCTCTGCATTTATTTTTTGGTAACCAGGTACAGCTATTGCACCCCATGGGAGACGACTAAAGGACTTGGAGCCTGAAGGAACTAGTGAGTCCATAATGCTATTTCCCTCTTCTACGAATTATTTGGGTTTGTTTTGTGTGGATATGTATTATTAAATAATTTGTCCACAGTTTAACATGGGTAGGTTTCTAGTTTCACTTGCATGAAGTAGCCCTGCATCTTCTGCGTGACCTGTCATCCCAGCTTGCCTGCTCTTCCAGAACACTCCATGTGCCGTTTACTTCGTCCTTATCGTACTACACTCACACCGTCGCGAGGCTTGGCTTGCTGCGAGTCTCTTCTCTCGCATCAGGCTGAGCGAGGAGGTCTCTGTGAGCCCGACATGCCCCTCACGGCATCCCTGTCTGTGGGAGCAGTGCTGCTTTCCCCAAGCACGCAGCGCCGCTCTGCACTTCACGAACCCTTCGTGCTGCTTCGCACGAGGCATACCTGCAAAACCTCCTTCTCTGAGTCAGGACCTGTGTCTCAGCCCAGTGCTTTCCATCCCCCTGCAGTTCTCTTGCCTGCTGACTTCTCACTGCGTTCTATCTCCTTCTCTGCACCTTCGCGTCCTGCCTTTGCACTAACATAGGTGCACTTTGCAAAGGGCTTTTCATTACGTCTTTTAGCTATCTCATACATTTTCTTTGTTCGTATACTTCCTTTCCACAAGTTTTACATACGTCCTGCAGGCTGTGGGAGATGGACAGGAGCATCTATGCGTTATACTCTGGGCAGAAGAAAGTTTCCTGTGCTCATACCCCACCAAACCAGCGAACAACTGCATTAGCATGATGCTGGGGCACGACTTACCCTGGGCTTCATCCTACAGGAAAGGCAGCACTTGCAGTGGTCACCGGGCTCACATCGGCCCTGGTTATGCTTGTACAAACACTGTCAGCAAGGACCACAGAGGCTAGTGAGCTAACAAGTTCGATAACCCTCCAGCGTTTTTGCTCGGGTTTTTATTCCTGTTAATCACTGCTGACTTCATCTTTGAACATTTGTGAACATCAGCCACCTTGCACAGCTTGGCCACATAACTGATCTTGCCTGGTTCTTGGTAACACTTGTCAATACTTTTCCTATCCAACCTCATTAGAGGATTACTTTTTTTTTTCCCCTCCATTCATTTTTCAGAAATAGGATTTTACCTTAGCCTGGCAAGCCTGTTCCTGTTCCCACCCTAATCCTGCTAGAGAATGTGCATTGCTCATTACCCTTAATAACTCATCTACTCCCTCTTTGCTTTTCCTTTTTCTGCGTGCCTGGCAGTTTTGCAGCTTTCTTCCTGTGAGCTGAATACAGCTCCGTTTCTGCAGCCCTTTCTTTTCCTACGGGTCCAGCTGAGGCAGCCAGCCTAGGAGCCCTCACCGTGCCCTCCCCTCCCAAAGCAATTCTTCATTTCTGGTTGCATCCACTTGCCACAACCAGCTCACATCTGCCACCAGGTGCAAGTACAAGACAGTACCTGCTGCAGAACAAACTCCTTGGATTTATTCCTTTGACTTTCCTCAACCACCTCCTGAAAGGAGAGTTTCTCCCTCTTCAGTATACAATCCCGTCAGAGTGTTGTCATAAAACCCTACCTTTTGCCTGGAGGACACCACATGTTGCAAAAAAGTGAAGTATGTACGTGGGTATCCCCCAGAATGAAAGGCTCTGTACGCATTTAATAACGAAATACCCCCTTCATGTTTCCACCCAGACAAAAGGACAGATAACAGCAACTGGTAACAGCTCAAATGTTGCTGCTTCAACCCGCACAGACTTTGTTTTTTCCCTGCTATTTTGAATTTAAGTCTGTATTCTAGATAAAAACATTTCACAAGGAGTTTTATAATAATCGGGAGAGCTTTCATGTCCCATCTGAAAGGGCTCCTTGAAACAGATTAAAAAAGAACACATCAAGGAAGACATTAGGACTGCACCTCGCTCTTCCATCAGTATATATAGTACGTAACGCACATCAGGAGCCACGGGAGCTGCTGTTCAAGGTTAAAGCAAGGTCCTTATGAAAGGGACAATTACTCTCCAGCGACAGATAAGGAGAAGAAAGTCAAAGCTAAACCATGTGAGAGGAAAGGCAGGAGTCCTCAAAGTCAAGTGAAAAACCTACAAAAGCCTTTGCCTCGGGAAGAGATCACTTCGGAACCTGGCTGCGAATTCGGGTTTTTACCTGCCGCCAGTATCCCCCCCACAGCCTCTCCCTCCCCACGCCTGAAAGGCCATGGCTCCGCCGGCTGGAACGAGCCCCGGCGTGGAGCAGACCTCTCCTCTGACGGGAATCCTGCATGGCTGGTGGGCACTGGGGGGGCCACGGGACACACTGCCCGCTGAGGGGGCCGCGCGCGCACTGTGCTGGGGCGCTGGGTTTCGTTTCATTTCATGCTGCTGCAAAAAAAGCCGGGTTTCAGCATCCTTGTCAGGTACTAAGAGTATAATAAAAAGCATGGTTTTGAAAGGAAAATGAAAACCAAAGCTCACGTCCAACGTTTGGTGGGGAAGGGATGGCTCTGCAGTTACTCAAACGTCACTTTGTTCAGCTGCCATTAAACTGTATTTGAAGGCAGGTGATACTTGCTTTACGCTTACGTATCTCTTCATTTTACATACGCTGATTTGCATTGCAGTTGGTCTCTGGACTCTTTCTACAGATCCAAGAGTTCTCCCATGATGGAAGACCAGAAGAAAACATGATTCTGACCAGGGGAAAAAGATATCTCCTTGCGTTGTCCAGGAGCACTAGGTCAGCACACACGTGACCGCTTATGTGGCCTTCTGGATCCTTCATAGCTTTTGGTTGTGAGACAAACAGCACAACTTTCAACTTAGGCATGAATGTAGGTGTAGCTGTTAAAATGTCATATATTTTCCTTTACACAAGTTCCAGAAAGAGTCTTACACCAGAATATTCACCTGAAAAAAGTAATTCTTTAAATACCCTTTCACTAATGATGTAGCCTTGTGTTGTTCTTCGTTCATAATAAAAAGAGGGAGCAAAGGGGCAGGCGCTGATCTCCTCCCCCTGGTGACCAGTGATAGAACCTGACGGAATGGCTTGAAGCTGTGACAGGGGAGGGTTAGGGTGGAGAGCAGGAAAAGGTTCTTCACCCAGAGGGTGGTGGGGCCCTGGAACAGGCTCCCCAGGGAAGTGGTCACCACACCGAGCTTGGCTGAGTTCAAGAAGTGTCTGACCAATGCTCTCAGTCATCTGCTCTGGTTGGGCTGGTCCTGTGTGGAGCCAGGAGTTGGACTCAATGATCCTTATGGGTCCCTTCCAACTAGAGATATTCTATGATTCTATGATCTAGACATGCCAGCAAATATTCCCTCCTAGAACGAGCCCCTCTCAGCAGTTTAGCATTTAGTTTCTTGAATAAGCTAGATCAGCAAAACCCAAAAGTCGTACGCCTACAAAGAAGCGTTCTAGTAGACACAGCTATACATTGATTAGATGTGCGATTCTCCCACCCTCTCCTCTTCCAGCTGACAAAGCTGAACTGGCCGAATTTCAGTTCAGCTCTGCATATTTGAGTGATGTATATGGACAACATTTAGCACAAAAGGGCCTGGGGCTTCCTGACACCACCGCTGCACGACTGCCTGGCCAAGATACACTCACTGCAGAGGTGGAAATACATGAGTGAAAAACCCTCAGGGAATGAGTTTATTTCAATTTTGAAACAAAAAGGAACAAAGAATTGGAAGAGGCTTCCTAGATATCCAGACTTGCACTCTCAGTCAAGCACAAAGGAGCCAGATGTTACTGTGTCAGGGAAAAAAAAAAAAAGAGTCCAAGACCAGTATCCTGTCTCCAACAGAGGCTGAGAGTGGTCACTGGAGACATGTACAAGAGCAGAACAAGCATACAGAAGAATTTCCCAAAGCATTCTATCAGCCTTCAAGCGTTCTACAAGTGAGGGACTTCCCAAGGCAGACGTTTCCGGTCTCCTTTTGAAGCCATCTAACATTTAGCATCCAAACATCCACAATTTTGGCAAGTTCTTCAGCTTAACTACTTGCTAAGTGAAAAAGTATCTCCTGCTTGCTTTCAGCATGGTTCCCCCTAACCTCGTATCATACTTCCCTCAAATTCACAAACATCATTTGGGATGCCAGTTGCAGCCATGCTGTCCGACCATGCAGGGATAGGCTTTGGAAAGCTAATGCCCACCTGGAGTAGAACCTGGTGAGGTACACCAAGGGCTTCCAAGAAGTGTATCAGCAGCAAAAGGCAGACAAGGGAAAACGTGGGCTCACTGCTGAATGGAGCGAGGGGCTTGGTGACAAAGGACAAGGAAATAGCTGTGGTGTTCTGTGCCTTCACCACCTTGGCTGTCACTGGTAAAACTTGCCTCCAGGAACCAAAGGAAGGTCTGAAGCAACGGTGGCTCACCCTCAATGGAGGAGGATCAGACTGGGGCACATCTGAACAAAATGGACATATGCAAGGGTGACGTGAAGGGATGCATTTGTGGGTTCTGAGGGAGCTGACTGATGTCACTGATCGAGGAAGCTCCTGAGGACTGGAAGCGAACATCAGTTCTGTCTTCAAGGAGGAGGATCTGGGGAACTACACGCTTAACCTTACCTCGATCCCTGGGAAGGTGATAGAGCAAATAATTCTGGAAACCACTTTCAAACATATTAAGGACAAGAAGGTGATTTGCAGTAATCAGTGTGGACTCAGGAAAGGGTAATCACCTCTGACTAAGCCAAGAGCTTTCTTTAATGAAATGACTAGGTCAGTGGATGAAGGGAGGAAAGTGCAACTTGTTTATTTTGACTTTAGCAAGGCTTGAGACACTGTCCCCACCAACAGCCTCACAGACAAACTGATCAAGTATGGCCTAGGTAAGTGGGCAGTGATGACGTGCACTGGAAACTGGATAAACTGTTGGGCTCCACAGGTTGTGATCAGTGGCCGAAAGTGGATTGCAGTCCCTCAGGGAATAATCCAGGGGTTAATACTGTGCCCAGTATTGCTCGACATCTTCATTAATGATGTGGATGATGGGGCAGAGCACACCTCAGCAAATTTGCAGAGGATACAGAACTGGGAAGGGTGGCTCATGCACCAGATGGGTGTGCTGCCATCCAGTGGGACCTCAATGGGCTGGAGAAATGTGTCAGCAGGTACCTCCTTAATTTCAACAAATGGAATTTATGAACCTGAGGAGAAATAAACCCCTGCACCAGTATATGCTGGGGTTGACTGCTTGGAAAGTAGTTTTGCAGAAAAAGACCTGGGAGACCAATGAAACATGAGCCACCAACCTGCTCTAGCTGACCTGCATGCTGCAAGGGAAGAGCAAAGAGACAGTGCTGCATGGCTAAAGCAATTCTCAGGGCTGTATTCAGCCCCAGTATAACTGTACATACACTGGAGTGAGACATAAAAGCTCAAGGATTGGACAAGACCAAATCATACCACAGAAATAAGACACTGTCCCTTTCCCAAAAAGGATTTTGGGCAGGAGCCATCTTCATCCTACCAAAATCCTTTTCCTAATGATTTTCCCAACAGCAGGACTGCTAAGTGCTACCCGACATTTAAATAGTTAGGAATAAGCTGTGCAGTACCACGGCTTTGACAACTTCTCTCCAAACTTTTTTTTTTAAAATTATATCAAGAGGTCAGTTTACAAAACCAGAAACAACCGGTGTCTGATCAGTCTTAATGTAGCATGTGTTGAACTCTGGTACATCACAAGTGTGTAACTTCAAACATAAAGTCTTTTCAGAGAAGTAACTTTCTGGAATGTGACAGAGAAGCAAAATAATGCAAGAATATTATCTGTGAAAATTCCAAACATCAGGTTGTCACTAGAAAAAACCTGCAATATGAGGAGATGCAACTGCTACAAGAAAAGCTGAAAAATTTTTACTTTTTTGATTGTCAGGAGAGAAAAAACACACACTTACTTTTTTCAGCTAGATGAAAAGCACCAATATATATAAAAAAACCAAGATAGTTCTGGCTGACTCTGGAGTAGTAAATTACAGGGAAAATGGTAGTTCAAAGATCAAATAAAGTATTTATTCTTTTTATAATCGAATATAAAGGAACACTCAAGTTAAAGTCTAATTATAAGGGTAAGAAACACTACTAAAAAGCAGTTTCAAGTTCTGCAACCTCCCTTCATCTTGCCATCACAGCTCACTAAAAATGCTTTTCTGTTCCTCACTGCTCATAGAGCTGGAGAAAACTGAACACAAAAGCTAGAAGCAAACTGGAAAAATGCTCTCGAACCTGTAACACCAGGCAGGAAACATTTTCAGGCATAACGTGGTGGGCACAGACGGTGAAGATGAAGTGAGATGATGCTTCCTATCACTGCTTTGTCCCTGGGCTGCACCTTGCAGCCATGTTATATGAAGTAATTTTCCACCCTCTCTTCATCTCAAAGGCCCTTTCTCAGCAGTTGTCAGCCTGGCTCTGTCCTACAGCATCCTTCAAAGTGTCATGGGTGCCTCTCTGTCCTGGGGTGCACCACAGCTGTTTGGTCTCAAGGGAGAAGATAGCGTCTTCAAGGCCCACAAACTGCCTTGGCCATGTATATCCACGTGAAAGCTGCAGAAAGAAAACATAATGACAGGCAACAGACTGCAATGAACCACCCAATTGCCTGGGATTGAGATTATTTTTTTATTATTATTTTTAGATAAACATGGCTACTTCTCCCTGTCACTGGCCATCAGCGGACAAAAAGGTCCTTTACTCATACAAAGCGCACACCGGGCTGCTGCACAGAATCCTGTCCTTGGGTCCTGCATCATGTCCTGAAGCTTTAGAGCAGAAAAGCACAAGAAAAAACTGCTTGTGAGACAACCCTCATCACTACCCCCTTTTGGGGCCTGCTAAAATGTCAACTCTTGATCATTTTGTTTTGAATCAATGCCCACCTTTCGTGACAGGCTTTGAAACTCTCTTCAAAATATGTCATTTAGGGGTAAATTCTTGTTTATGGCACTCATCTTCCAAAGTTATTCTGTCTGCATGAGATTTTTATAGCCAGTAAAGGATGACTGAGTACATGTGAAATAATAACCAGATTTGCTCTCCTGTTCTGAATTTTTCATGTAATCAAGCTACAGAGCGCAATGCAGTTTAATCATTGTTAATTTGGTATTGGCATGTTTCATCTAGAGTTAAGGCAGACAAACTGAGAACAAAAGCAGCATATACAAGGGAGAGCCAGACCTCACTAAGGAGTTAATAATTAATAACGGCTTTGATGATATTTAACCCATCAGCAAAAATGCAGAAGAACTTTAAGCACTATAAATATCACTGCAACAAATTGAGTTCCTCATATTTTCACCAGTCCATATGGTCTAGCAATCTTTCCAAGTGCAACACAATAATTTAACTTGACTTCTTACAACACTCCATTACCACCACTAGATTCATCATTAATTTCAAAGGTATAATATGCAGTTTGGATTTTTATGGGTCTAAGAAATGTAGTTTGCTTAATCCAGTCATCCAAGACAACTCAACTCGAATCAGAACAAGCCTGCTGTATCTTCCCCATGCAGGGATACTCTCAACCCCCACAGTAGGCCAGTGGTAGAATTGGAAAATTAACCCGTCAGCAAAATATAAGCCTCAGTTTTACCATCAATATGTAACTTGGTCCCACATCGTGTTTTCTGAAACAGCAGGTTCCTTTCACTTTTACTATAATGCTGCCTGCAGGTTTCCCAGCTGCCAGATCATGTTTCTCACAACTTTTAATATTACCAGATCACACTGCAATGGAAATGGGTGTTATCCACAAGCTCACATTTAAGTAACTCTGCAGCATATAAATATGTTGCTTAAGTGAGCGCAGGTAGAACAACAGAAGCAGTGAAGAAGTATAAATACAGACAGAAATGCCATTTGTGAAAGCATTTCGTTTTGGTACTGATGAAGATAAACATCTGAACAATCTTCTTAGACTACTACATTAAGTATCAGAAAGTTGCAGATTTATTCAGTCCCTGTAAGATTCACCTTCTTCAGGACCTGCAAACTCATTCATGAACTCCACGTGCTTTGGATCACTCAGTCTTATCTTCTGTTACTTAGTCACATACCAATCTATTGATGACATGCAACTTTTATTGTAAAGCATGAGCCATGTAAAATACTTATTCTAAGGGTCAGGGCAAAGGAAAGAAGGCAGGAGGAGGAGGAGGAATGAGGTTAAGCCACATTGCCAAGAGATGTGACAATCAGATGCCTTGAAAGCACATAAAAATACTCCCAGCTCTCCAGTAGCCAGTGTTCATTTAAAACGGTGTTAGTTCGAAGCAATTATGAAGGCAAAGAAAAATCAGCATGAACAAAGTATAATTAAAAGAATATCTGCCCAAACTTGCCTGAAATAAGAGTTAAAAGATTAATTATTTTCATAGATGTTAAATCAAACACCAGAGACTGCATTTGAAATGTCAACATTAACAAGGCATATCAAGAAAAGTTAAGTTAGCAAGCTCTACACTTGCAGTTCCAGTGGATGACAAGATTGAAGCTTCAATCCTAGAGCCACGCAGCCACAGAACACACTTGGTGCCTCCTCCTCAAAGGGAGAGGGGTAGGAAAGACGTATTTAAGATTGTCATTTGGGGACGTTATTTCACATTTGGGGAACACTGACTCAAAGTTTGACAGTGCACATAATTCCAGATGAGCTAGATTAGCCAAACCGTACTATTTAAATGGTCTGACTTAACCTGGCTCGCAGCTCTGTAGGCATCTGGGGCATGGTCAAACCCAGCCCTCAGGGATGCATTTTGCTTGGAGCCCAAACACTGCGGCCTGGCAGAAAGAACTCCAAAATGTAAATAATGAGGTAAGACAATCAGGTTGCACTCGATCAAAATCTACCCATGCCATTTGCAGCTTGAAGGATATGAAAACAGCACCTGGGGTGAGGATTACTCTGCCATACTTGGATGTATATGCCATGGGAAAGAACAGAAACAAAATTAAGACAGAATTATGGCTGCAACAGAAGAGCAGGAGGTTTGGCTCAGAAAATATCATTCTATATACACTACATAAACTTTTTCATGTTCCTACTTCCAACTTTTTAACAAACCTACAAGTTACAAATCTTTTCATCTCTTCAAACAGTTATGCAAAACTTATGGTGTAATTATGGTATAATTCTACAAGCAATCAAAGCTTTTTGTCTTGTAACTGGGGTGGAGCCAAGCCAATTCCAGAATGATGATGGCAATGCCATTACAGCTGCACCGGCTAAAAAGAAGAAACCAAACAATACCTGTCCGGGGCAGGAGAGGCAGTGGGGAAAGTAGAAAAGTTAGTTAGAAAGTTCCCTCTTTAAGTGCCACACTTCAGCTCCCCACGCCTGGCAATTCTTCTTTAGGGACAGATTTAGGATGTAATTAAAAAAATTAAATGGGCATTTTTCTATGAGTGACCAGAAGATGAAGACTTTATTATTCAAATAAGTCTTCGACTCTGAAGACAAAGACTTACCACAGCACGGTTCTGTTCCTTGGCTCCATGGCTAAACGAAATGGTGACAAGTGGCTGATCATTCCCTACTACCACCGACAAGGAAAAACAAGATGTGCAAAAATTATTTTGACTGAGAATGAAACCAGCACGTGATTTGTACATTAAGCTACTACTTTAAAGCTTATTCCAGAATTTCCAGAGAACAGCCGAGTGCTGCAAAGTTAATCAAAACAAGATGTCTCAGAGCAGTTGAGTACTGCAAGAGATCCTCCAGTGTTCAGCAGCAGGACCACCCAGAAATTTCTAAGATGCAAGCCTGACAGCTGGGAAACCAAGCTGAGGCAAGCTAAACCGTTCCTTCTCCTGTGTAACATTATCCCCCCCAGGACTGCTGCAGATAAATACACCCTCATTCACAAATACAGCTGTACACTTACAGTTTGCGTTTTCTGATCTCATCTAGAATTCTGGAGAAGTTTTGGCAAGCAAGACTATTAAATACAATTAAAAGCTCAACTGTGATACTTTGTTAATTGCAAAGGGCACTGTGATTGTGAACAATACTGACGTTTGCAGAGAGTTCACAGAATCACAAGG
>VWZZ01004935.1:19893-31335 GCA_013399095.1 Psophia crepitans | reverse complement strand
GTACCACCTCCTAAGAGCACAGGCACAGGCGATTACAGAGTTCTGGAAGTCAAGCAGGCGGGGCAGAAGGGCGGCTTGACTGAACAGAGGTCTTCTAGAGCTTAAGCGGAAGAAGAAAGTGTATAGGTGCTGGAAGCAGGGTCAGGCAATGTGGGAGGACTACACGGGTGCGGTTTGCCTCTGTAGGGAGAAAACTAGTGGGGCCAAAGATCTGTTAGAGTTAAAGTTGGCCAATACTGTGGAGAGACAACAGAAAGGGTTTTTTTAAATACATTAATAACAAAAGGAGGACCAGACAGCCTATAACCCCATTACTTGATGAGAATGGTCACCTCATAAACAGGGACATAGACAAAGCAGAGGTGTTTAATGCCTTCTTTTCTTCTGTCTTCAGTGTTGGTGATGGGATCTGGAACCACACAAACCCTGGGTTAAATGACCTTGACTGTGATAACGACAAGCTCCCAGCCACCCCCAAACTTGTGTGGGATTTGTTGCTTCATCTGGATCCATACAAGTCCATGGGGCCCAATGGGATTCATCCCAGGGTGCTCAGGGAGCTGGCTGATATCACTGCGAGATCTCTCTCGATTATTTTTCAGTGGTCTCGGGAATCTGGAGAGGTCCTAGTTGACTGGAAGTTGGCAAATGTTGTTCCAATTTTCAAGAAAGGCAAGAAAGAGGACCCTGGTGATTATAGGCCTATCAGTCTCCTTTCAGTGCCTGGTAAAATTATGGAGAAAATTATGCTGGGAGTTATCGAGAAACACCTGAAGGACAACACAGTCATTGGTCACAGCCAACATGAGTTCATGAGTGGAAGGTCCTACTTGACCAACTTAATTTCTTTTTACGACAGGGTCACCCATCTGGTTGACCAAGGGAGGCCAGTTGATGTTTTCTTTTTAGACTTCAGTAAAGATTTTGATACTGTTTCTCACAGTATCCTTCTGGACAAACTGGCCAACATACAGCTAGGCAAAAACATAATACGATGCATGAGTAATTGGCTGACTGGTCATGCCCAAAGAGTCATAGGTAATGGAGTTACATCAGGCTGGCAGCCAGTCACTAGCGGGGTACCCCAGGGCTCCATTCCGGGGCCAGTTCTTTTTAACTTTTTCATAAACGACTTGCATGTGGGACTAGAAGGAATTGTGGGCAAGTTTGCAGATGATACTACACTGGGAGGAGCTGTGGACTCCGTTGAGAGTTGGGAGGCCTTGCAGAGAGACCTGAATGAATTAGAAAACCGAGCAATCACTAGCCACATGAAGTTTAACAAAAGCAAGTGCTGGATTCTGCACCTGGGAGGGGGAAACCTTGGCTGTACATACAGACTGGGCGATGAGACACTGGAGAGCAGCCACACTGAAACGGATCTGGGGGTCTTGGTTGACAGCAAGATAACATGAGCCAACAGTGTGCCTCGGCTGCCAGGAAGGTCAACTGTATCCTGGGATGCATCAAGCACGGCATTGCCAGCAAGTCTAGGCAGGTGATTGTCTCACTCTACACTGCACTGATGTGGCCTCACCTTGAGTACTGTGTGCAGTTTTGGGCGCCACAGTACAAGAAAGACATAAAACTATTGGAGAGTGTCCAAAGGAGGGCAGCTAAGATGGTGAAGGGTCTAGACGGGAAGATGTATGAGGAGAGGCTGAAGTTCCTTGGTTTGTTCAGTCTAGAGAAGTGAAGGCTGAGGGGAGACCTTATCGAAGCCTGCAGCTTCCTCACCAGGGGGAGCAAAGGGGCAGGCACTGATGTCCTCCCTCAGGTGACCAGCAACAGAACCCACGGGAATGGCATGAAACTGCATGAGGGGAGGTTTAGGTTAAATATCAGGAAAAGATTCTTCACCAAGAGGGTGGTGGGACCCTGGAACAGGCTTCCCAGGGAGGTGGTCACAGCACCGAGCTTGACAGAGTTCAAAAGCGTCTGGACAATGCTCTCAGTCATCTGCTCTGATTGGGGTGGTCCTGCCTTAACCCAGGAGATAGACTTAATGATCCTTATGGGTCCCTTCCAACTCGGGATATTCTGTTCTGTTCTATTCTATTCAAAATTATTTGAATCACCTTTTAGAGGTTGTTCATTTATTTATTTACAGGTTATTCACTATTCATTAAAGACACAGGTTCAGAGTCAGATGTCTCTATTTTGGACACCACAGTCACAGCAGATTGAGTCCACGTCTACCAAAATGCAACAAGAAGCCAGGAAATACACGTAATCCTATGATTTTGTCTGACTTGGTTTTGTTGCTTTGTAAATATATGTTTTATAGAATCTTTCTACTAGTGTCCTGAAAATACGTTATGTTTACCCATGCAGAGAGAAGACCTCAGAGTTGTATGGTATATCTTGTACCTAGACAACATTTTGCTGTAAGTTGGCCATGCTGCAAAGAAAGGTTTTTAAATATCTCTCATAATAGCATTTTTAAAGTCATTAGAGATGCAAGAATGTAATTTACATCTGAGTTTGTTCCAGTCATAGAAAATAGTTCATAGAGACGATTGAACTGCAGGTTCCTCATTTTTGGAGCCAGTAAGTTGACTGTAACATATCTGCAGTATTTTAAAATTAGACTCAGTTTGCAGAATTTTTGGTTGAGCTACCTGTCCTCACCAATCGGGATATTCTGAGTGCTCAGTTTTCAGCAATGGTTGTTCCAAAAGATACATACATCTCAATATTACAGAAGATTTGCTTACCTGAGAGCTATTCTCGTCTTTGTAAACAGTCAGCAACTGCAAGGAAAACATGTCTGCATGATGCAGCATTTTGTCATGGAATTACCAAGGACTATGCTGATCCTAGATCAGCTAAAATTTATCTGTTATAAAGGGTAAACTATCAAGTGCCACTTTAAATGTACAGAACTTAAGTGTTATCACCAAGCAGTATCACCAATGCTTATGAATTGTATCTTTTATCAAATGTGAACTTTAATTACTTTCCCTACAATCAATAACATTAGCCCTTTTTGAACTAGCATTACTACGTGTGTGTATAGATATAAAAGATATATATCAATATAAGGATGCAAATTTCAAAAAGCTCCATGATGATGTGGAATCACTGAAGTCTTTGAAATTTTGTAGGAAAAATTAATTTAAGAGATAGAGATATTAAAATCCCTTCCTGATTTATTTTTACTCAATTTTAAATTATTTTTTAGTTTTAATCTGATTACTTGCTGTAGAATATAAAGTGTTAAACCCTTCTATTATCATTAGTGCAATGTATCTTCATGCACTGAAGATCTCAATCCACTAAGAATAACTGTCTTTAGGCTTCAGCTGAAAATCAAATATTTATGATTCAGACAGCATGGTGTGCTTCTGAGAGCAGTAAATGAGTGCTGCTTATATGCTCGTATGAAATGAAAATACGTCACTAAAGCACCTCAGAGTGCATTAAGTTTGTATTTCAGATAAAAAGGCAAGAGCTTTCTTGTCAACATTGTAATATGACTTTTCCACTAGTCTACCTTTTCCTTATCCCATGGTATAATCCTATTGCATAATGGATACAGGAAGGAAAGGAAACTTAGTTCAAAGAACATAGTTTTTAATTTCTGTAGTAGATTTTCAGAGACTGCTAATCCAGAGTTATCTTGGTGAATTAATTCAAACTTAACATCAGGTAGCTGCTAGGGCCTTCCTCCAACCACAATCTAATATTTCTTCTAGTTATCTCCTTTCCTTAGGGGCGGGTAGCAATTAGCTATCAGGATTGTATTTTTTTCAGAAGAGAAAGCAGCTGCTCTTTCCTGGTATACTGCCCTTGGAGTGTGCCCTGGGTTTGGCTAGGATAGAGTTAACTTTTACTGGAAGCTGGGATGGGACACAGTCAGGACAGGTGACCCAAATCGGCCAAAGGAGGTATTCCATACCATGTGATGTGATGCTCAGCATAGAAGCAGGGGCTGGTTGGGAAGGGGTGGTACTTTTCGATGCAGGGGCTCAGGGACGGTGTTTCAGGACGGATCTGAGCGTGTGGTCCAAGCTGTATGGTCAGTGGGTAAGAAACTACGTTATGTATCACCAGTACTGCTGCTGTTGTTTCCCACTCCTTTTGCTGTCCCAGTAAAACTGTTGTCTGTCATTGTCACAGCGCAGCTGCCTTTTCCTTCCCATTCTCCTCCCTGCTGGAGCGGGGTGGGGGAGCAAGGAAGCGGCTGCGTGGTGCTCAGCTGCCAGCTGGGGTAAAACCACGGCAGAGTAAATCAGGACCTCTCTAAAGGAGAACCACTTGCCCTTGACATTGCCTTGGAAGCAGGAATAGAGTGTCTGTTAGGCTGGTTCTGGTTCACTTGACTGTGGGCCTTGGGAATCATAGAAGGAGGCAGAAGTCTGAGATATTGACTACACTTGTTTTGTCTGTGTTTCTCAGTAGTCAAATACATTTTAACTGACAATAAATTAAATTAATTTTCTCCAAGTTGAGTCTGTTTTGTCTGTGATGGTAATTGGCAAGCAATTTCTCCGTCTTCATCTCTACCCATGAGCTTTTTCATCCTGTTGTCTCCCAGTCCTGCTGAGAAGGGGGAGTGAGTGAACATTTGGCTGTGTGCCAAGGCTAACCCACCACAAGGTAGGGCACTGGTGATCCTGTGGAAAGCCTCAAGACCATTTCTTTCAGTGTGGTGAGTTGTCACCTTCTTTTTCCTTTCCTGGGAAATGAGAAATTTTGGCTTTTCATGAATGACTCCTACAGTAGCATAGATGTGAATACTGAAGGGCTACAGTTCGCTGGGTCTCTGGCAGGGGCTATGCAGTTGGTTTGCATGATGTGTAAGTTGCATTTGGCATTGGAAAGCTGCTAGAAGGATCTTTGCATAGTGCTTTATGACCTCTGAGATAACACGTGACCCTTTAGATATCCCATCTAATCTGCAATTCATGGATCTGCAGTGTACAGTCATGTAAGACAAATGATCCTGACGAGTTACCTGACAGTGATACAGTGGCCGCTGAGGATAAGTAGGTTATAACCACAGAATCATAGAATCATTAAGGTTGGAAGAGACCTCAATGATCATCTAGTCCAACCATCCCCCTACCACCTATTACCCACTAAACCATGTCCCTAAGTACAACATCCAACCTTTCTTTAAACACACCCAGGGACGGTGACTCCACCCCCTCCCTGGGCAACCCATTCCAATGCCCGACCACCCTTTCCAAGAAGAAATGTCTCCTCATCTCCACCCTGAACCTTCCCTGACACAACTTGCAGCCATCCCCTCTTGTCCTAATCAACCTCAGGCAAAAAAGGTTAATCAAAATACCAGAGTTACAAGTGCATAAATAACCAACATATCTGCTGCAAATAGATAATAGTTAAAATGAAAACTTTCACAAACTTTTGTCAGTGTTCTATGAATTAAGACAATAAGATATTCACATCTAAAATAAAATGCATTCTAAAGAGACCTAGTGACCACATGAATAATACTTAATTAGCAGACTTAAAAAGTTTATAAAAGTTTGTCAGTTGTCTTGCCATTACAGGGTAATTTTCATGCACAAAACTGGTACTGTATTGGTTGCTTTTATATATATTTTTCCCATAAAAAGTCTCAGTCTACTTTTTGTGTGCTACTGGGTTCTCCAGAGCAATTATATTGATTAAATGAGGTTTGCAAGGCTGAGATCAATAATTTCGATGTGAAAAGACGCAGTATTAGTAGGAAATACGGAGTTAGGTTTCTGAGAGAAAATGAAAAATAACAGAGAACAGAGGAAACCATAAAACACTGAAAATGAACTTTTAAATAAAGCATGACTGAAATAAAAGTTTCTGTCATTTAAAAACCATTACCATCTCACGGATATGCAAGCAAGATAAGATAGTGTATGAGCTAATCAGATGAGGTAATTGCATGTAAGGGCAAAGCAGTGAGTCATGAAACAATTTTTCCTCTTGTGCTGCCCTGAAAATTTGCCAGGCTAGGTCTATGAACTCTGTGGAAGGAACCTCACCTCTCTGAGTTTGTTCAGTTTACATTACACAATGAAATGCAAATCAGTTTAGATTGTGTTGACACTTGTAGTCTTGGGCATCAAAGACTAGGTCAGGATTTGTCACTATGCAACATCATTATAATTACCCATTCAGTAGTGAGGATAACACAAATGACTTATTTGGGCTCAAGAAGATCCATCAAAAAAGATCTGAGATAATTTTCCATAGCTCATTATAGGATAAGTGATGGTTTGGACTAAATTCAACGTCTTTGAGATATGCCGCGCTTTGACTACTTTGAACACAATAACCTTTCTGTAGAAGCTTGATGGTCCCACAATAGTACTTTTTGTTTAACACTCCTGTGCTCAGTTTGGTATTCCCACAGAGATCCTGGGTAGATGAGGGGGGTTTGTGTCTGGGTCACACATTTTAGAATCTTACAACAAAAATTACTGGCAGCTTTGTGAAATTCAAAGAGTTCTGTGTTCTATCTTATTAAATGTTTATCACAGTACTGGTTTTTTGCATGAAATTAACTTAGAAAATATTTCTTGATTACCCTTATTTTCACTGTGGGAACAGAGATTATATCTGACTTGAAATGAAAGAGAGTATTTGTTTGCAGTTACTGTTGGAAAGTTACCTCTTAGATTTGCATGGCTAGCGTACTCATTTGGTTCCTGTTGTATACAAGGGAATAATTTCATTTTTTCTCTGTGAAGCTGGAGTTTTCAGGGCATGTATTAAATCACACAGTGAAAGATACAAAAATATTTGACCAAAAGCTGTATGGATTGCTAAGTATGATGCACAGGTAATAATTTTTAATTTTTCAGTTACTGATGATTTCATATGGAAGCTGTAACCAAAATACTGGAAAATTGACAGTCAGAAAAGGAGAATTATTACAACTAGGATGACGCTTATGGTTTTTCTGATAACTTGTAGATCACAGAATTTCATAAATTTAAAAAAATAATCCAACAAAGTTTTGGAGGTCATCTTGTTCAATCTCCTGCTCAAGCAGGTTCACATATAGCAGATTGCCCTGCACTATGTCCAGACAACTTTTGAAAATCTCCAGGATCTCTGACCTATCCTAGTGCTCAGTCACCCTGACAGTAAAAAAAAGGTTTTTTCTGATATTCAGAAGGAACCTCCTGTGCTTCAGTTTGTGCCTGTTGCCTCTGGCCCTGTCACTGAACACCTCTGAAAAGAGCTCTGTCTTCTTTCATGTGTTTTTTCTGCTGGTTTTGACTGGGGCAGAGTTAATTTTCTTCATAGCAGCTAGTACGGGGCTGTGTTTTGTGTTTGTGCTGAGAACAGTGGGATAACACAGGGATGTTTTGGTTACTGCTGACCAGTGCTTACAAAGAGCTAAGGCCTCTTCTACTTCTCACACCACCCCACCAGCAAGGAGGCTGGGGGTGCACAAGGAGTTGGAAGGGGACAGACAGGACAGCTGACCCCAGCTGACCAAAGGGATATTCCATAGCGTATGATGTCATGCTCTGCATATAAAGCTGGGGGAAGAAGAGGGAAGGGGAGGACATTCGGAGTGATGGCTTTTGTCTTCCCAAGTAACCTTTGCATGATGGAGCCCTGCTTTCCTGGAGATGGCTGAACCCCTGCCTGCCATGGGGAGTGGGGAATGAATTCCTTGTTTTGCTTTGCTTTTGCATGTAGCATTCGGTTTATGTGTTAAACTGTCTTTATCTCAACCCATGAGTTTTCTCATTTTAACTCTTCCAGTTCTCTCCTCCCATTCCACCATGGGGAGTGAGTGAGTGGCTGTGTGGTACTCTAGGTGCCAGCTGGGGTTAAAGCACAACATTTTTATTCTGAATTCAGAAATGAAAGGTTCATTTGATTTTGAGCTACTATTTTTTAAGTTGCTTTTTAATGTTACTGAAATCAAAGTACTATAATTAGTTGACATATTGTAATGAACAGGGCCTCTGCCATGGTCTTTACTACTTCACATACTAGTTCGTGAGACATGGACCTAGATTTTTTTTTTTTGTCTCATCTTTCAGCTTTGGAAGTGAATCAAAATATTTAATTATTCACATAGCATCACTTTAAGACTCCCTCCAACATCATTGCCATCTTTATTTTTCCTTTTCTTTCCTTTCATATCTCAGATACTGCCAAAGCATGTTACCTCTGCTTTTTGGATGTTAACTTTTCCTTTTAGTCATGATTTTCACACATAGAACTCTTGATGAGCTTGTATCATCTCCTCATCTGATCTCCTTACTACTTTCATCCCACTGATGTCAGTCTTAGAAAAAAGATACTGTCATATTCAAAGCTACCATAATTAGAGCATTCAAATCAGCAAGGGAGATTAAAAACACTTTTCAAAGTAACACTGAGGAGTTTGCATCTCACCAGGGGAAATTTTATTTGTAGCAAGAAAGCATCCATTAAAAAAAAAATCTCAACAATAAATATTAAACAAAAAATATATAGTTATTTTTTTATACTGCCAAGAAATTTCACTATGCTCTTTTATCTCAGCAAGCAGGCTGCTCTCTTGGATTTACTTAACAATATTTTATCAGTTGGGGTGCAACAGAGGTGGCCTGGCATGGCCTCTGTGAAGAAAGAAGAAAGACCAGGGGCTGTCCTGCGCTAGATGCAGTTGTTTCCAGTTGGCTCCAGCAGACTTACCATAGAACACAGTTGAGCCCCTCAGCCAAGGTGATGGTTCCTCCTGGAAAACATACTGAAGAGAGGGCAAAAAATGCTACATAACAGCTGTGAGAGAGAGGAGTGATAAACACATTTGAAAGAATCCTCCAGAAACTACAGCCTGGAGGAGCTCCAGGCACTGGAACAGAGTTTCCCTTGCAACCCATGCGGAAGACTATGACAAAGCAGATTGTTCCCATATAGACCATGGAGAGGATCATGCTGGAGAAAATACTTACACTGCCACCTGTGGAGGACCCCATGCCATATGGATATGCCCTGAAAGAAGATGCAGCCCATGGAGACCCCACATCAGAGCAAGCTCCTGGGAGGGACCAAGCACATGGAGAGGAGCCCACACAGGAGCAGGTTTTCTGGCAGGACTTGTGACCCCATGGGAAACCCACACTGGAGCAATCCATTCCTAAAGGACTATACCTCGCGGTAAGGACCCATGCTGGAGCAGTTCTTGAAGATCTGCAGCCCATGTGAAGGATACCTGTTGGAGAAGTTTGTGAAAGTCTCTCTGCCATGGGAGAAATCCCACGCTGGAGTGGGAAGAGTGTATATTAGAGGCAGCAGCAGAGACAGACTGTTCTGACTGGAACCCCATTCCCCACCACCCTTGCACCACTTGAGGGGTAGAGTGGAAGGAGGTCAAGAAATTGGGAATGAGGGAGTGAAACTGAGCCTGGGAGAAAGCAGATGGGGACAGGGAAAAGTGGTTGTATTTTTGTCTTTGTTTTTCACCATCCTACTCTATTTTTAATTAATAATATTGCTTTTTCCCAAGATGAATCTGTTTTGCCCATGATGGTAATAGGTAAGTGACCTCTCTGTCCTTATCTTGATCCACAAGCTTTTGCATTTTGTTTTTCTCTCCCTGTCTCTCCCTGTGACTCAGAGAGCAAATGAGAGCCAACCAAGGTCAAACCACCATAGCTACTGACCTGTTTGTCTGAGAAATTAGTTCTTTCCCTAGTATACTCTGCTGCTACAGCTGAAGATAGTGACATGACTACAAGTTTCGTGAAGAAAGGGATTGTTGACTTGGAAATTTGCAAGTGCCTCACATTATTTGAATACAATTTTTGTCCAAAGTAGCTCAGAAAGTATGTAAATTTTGTACTGAAAATTATGCATATTTTATCATGGTATTAACAGTGGGGGAGGTGCTGTATAAGTACTACACTGTTGAACCAGTGAAGTTTCTTCTGAATTTCTTCTGGGGTTTTTTGTTTTGTTTTGGGGTTTTTTTTGATTGGGTTGGGTTTATCACCACCATCACGCACTGGTCTTTATACTATCTTTTCACAAACTGATTTTTCACATTTTATGTTTTGTTATGTTACATTATGTTATGTATGTCATATTAATATTATGGCAGAAATTCTTTACTGTGAGGATGGTAAGGCACTGGAACAGGTTGCCCGGAGAACTTGTGGATGCCCACTCCCTGGAAATGTTGAAGGCCTGGCTGGATGGGGCTTTGGGCAACCTGGTCTAGTGGAGGGTTTGCCTGCCAATGGCAGGGGGGTTGGAAGTAGATGATCTTTGAGGTCGCTTCCAACCCAAACCATTCTATGAGTCTATGATTCTATATTATTATATTATACTGTATTACAATAATTCATAGTCATACAATTGATAAATACTTTAAGATGAATTAAGGTTGAATGTTTAATGTGTTTATATCCAAATGTAAAATGTAAGTCTAATGCAGATACAAATAAAAATATAGAGAAATTACATCTTTGTGTTTCCATATTATGACTTCACCTGCCTTCCAGTTAGGTATTTAATTACACCTATAGCTCTATGCATTGCGAAATACATCAACTGGAGGAAGGAATCATGAGATCACAGAGCACGGCTGTGGCATTACTTCCTCATTGACTTTATATGGAAGTCATTTATGTAGGCATAGTGAATATGAAAGGTGTAGCTGTAATAATATCTGAAGGCTTCTTTAAAAATTCAGTCTGTGATGGGTTAAGTGTTACAAGAAAAGATTATAGAAATCAATAAGTTTGAGATATATATCTTGAATATTAAAGGGCATTCTGTTTAGGGGAAAGAAATCAACCGAAATATGTCACATCTCTTATCCTTTTTTCTTTTCTTGTTTCTTATTAACTAAGATGTTTTTATGGAAGTAGAAGTTTACTTCATAAGAATTTATTTGCTGCTTCTGTTTATTCCTCCAGCTGAAGTCATAGCTCTCTGACATCATGATCATTGTCAGGACACCTCGTCTTGATGTCATGGAAGTAACACCAAGTAGACACAAAAAAAATAAGGGATTCTTTGTGATTAAAGCTTGTCTCCTTTCCCCCATATTTAAAAAAAAAATAACAAAAAAATCCACAGAATACATATGATGTAGTAGTGGAAAGTAGTGGAAACACTCCTTTATTAAACAAACCTACTCAGAGTTTTCTTAGTATATTTTACCAATTTTCTGCTTACTTCCATTGTGACTCAAACCACAGAGAAGTTAGAACAGACTTAGTATATTTAATGATAAAAGTTTCTGCACAGTTACTTAGATTAGATCTTGCTTCAAATATATGTTATTGCAAACACATTGTATGATGATGATAACCTGATGTCTGTTTGAAACAAGAAGAATTCAATTACTTATTGGGCATTTTAAAACAGTGGTTTACAGGAACAGGTACATTCCTCCCGTCCAGGAAGGAAGGAGGGAAGGAAGGAGGGAAGGAAGGAGGGAAGGAAGGAGGGAAGGAAGGAGGGAGGGAAGGA
>VWZZ01004935.1:0-15947 GCA_013399095.1 Psophia crepitans | reverse complement strand
TGCCCTGAGCCTCCTCTTCTCCAGACTAAACAAGCCCAGTTCCTTCAGCCGCTCCTCATAAGACCTGTGCTCCAGACCCTTCACCAGTTTCGTTGCCCTTCTCTGGACACGCTCCAGAGCCACAATGTCTTTCTTGTAGTGAGGGGCCCAAAACTGGACACAGTGCTCGAGGTACGGCCTCACCAGGGCTGAGTTCAGGGGGACGATCACCTCGCTGCTTCTGCTGGCTACACTATTCCTGATACAAGGCAGGATGCCGTTGGCCTTCTTGGCCACCTGGGCACACTGCCGGCTCATGTCCAGGCGAGCCTCAACCAACACCCCCAGGTCCTTTTCCTCTGCACAGCTTTCTAGCCACCCCACCCCCATCCCTTAGCTCTGCCTGGGGTTGTTGTGGCCAAAGTGCAGGACACGGCACTTTGCTACATTAAACCTCATCCCATTGGCCTCTGCCCAACGATCCAACCTGTCCAGGTCCCTCTGCAGAGCTATCCTAGTGGCAAACAGTATACCAGTGATGACTTTGAATAAGCAAAATGAGATATTCCTGAAAAATAATGGAAGCAGTAAGCAAACAAGACTTCTCAGTTGACTTTTTGATGTTTGAAAGAGGCAATCTTATTAATGATGAAAAAACAACAACAAAAAAAAGCGAATGAAAACAATAAGAAAGAGACAAAGTTTCCAAGCAAAATTGTTCACTGTTATACAAGACGTCATGAAAAATAAGAAAACTCTAATCTATAATTAGTCTGAAGTCTAAGGAAAGGAGATGTTTAAAAAAAAAAAATCAAAATTTAATATACAATCAACCATTGTTTAGAAGTATGGCTGACTTGGGAATGGCGTTTCATTAGAATATAAGTATCTTTCAACACCCAAGTGTTTCTCAGAAACCTTTTGGGTTTGTAGAGCTTGGGTTTAAATGACCAGCTTGAAAAGCCAGGTTTTAGTTTAGATCATTTACCTCGACTTGGTTTCCAGACGTGTATTCACAGGAATTCTTAATTCCTGAGAACATTTTAAGTTCCTACGAGCTTTAAAAATCAAAACAACACCAAATACAGAAAACCTTAAAAACCTGGCTTTCTTTCCCTCACTCTAAATATCCACCTTTGTTGTAAAAAATGCACTTGAACTCCAAGGATTATAAATTACAGTGTTTTTTTGCTGCATTGCAAATGCAGCTGTTTTGTGGTAGATTAGTTTGGTTTGGGTGATTTGTGGATTTTTTGGTGTAAATTATTTTAATCTTTTTTAAGATTTATTTTCTGGAGAGGAAGAGGGTAGACAAACTCATAATCATATAATAAGCATATATCTAATGATTCTTCCTATATACTTTGGGTTTAAATGTCAAAGACACTGAGTTCTCGTAGTCTTTGTGTGAGAATCCAACACACTCTGACCATGTTCTTTAGATATCCCATAAGGAGGAGTGTTTAATGCTTAATCCCAGATTCACTTTTCTCAAGATATTTGATGTTACAGAAGATTTTGATGTAGCAGAGTAATGCAGTAGTGCAGTGCAATCACAATACAAGCACAGTATGGCATTCAGTTGGATCCAACATACAGCTGTATCACAATACAAACGTGATTCCCGTTACCAGTTTCTGAATGGTTACCATTAAAATACTGTGCATCCTCTGTTGTCAAAAAGGAATACATAGGTTGAAGGCAACTCAAGCCCTTTTCTCTCTTCAAGGACAATTTTGTGTTTGGTTGGGTTTTTTTAAATTTTTTTTATTCAGATCCATGTGTATACTTACCCCATGCTGGGCTGGTAGCTCAGGAAGACCTGTGTGTTCTTTTGATTTCTTCAGGGAAAGCCATTACACAACCACTTCCACTAACTGATACAGGCAGTTGATCTGATGAACTGAAATAGTTTGTCTAAAACAAAGACCACCTTCTAGTCCCTTTTCTGTTGAGATAAGTCCAGCTTTCTTTGCAACTGTCAGTCACTCCCTACATTCTTCCCTGAGCTCCGTCAGCACATTGTCCTTACCCATCTTTCTGAGCTGCCTTCTGTTATAGGGGTTTGTTGATTTGTAACGCCACATCAATGCAAGATCACAATCTTGTGAGCTAAATTCAGCTACATATCAGCACATTAAATCTTTCACCCAATATGATGTGCAATTCAGAATTCATAAGAAATCCTAAACTCGGGAAAATTTTGTTTTGTTGAATACTTGAACATTTGCCCAAGGTCTGAATCTCGTCATCCTTATCCAGCTGGAGAAAATTCTATTTCTCTCAGTCAGATCAACAAATCTGAGCAAAATACTGTTTGACTCTGAACAACACTGCTATATCATTCGGCTACATGAAGAAAGGATGATCCGTAACTCACATAGCTGTCAAACACCCCTATTAAAACACTTTTAAGCTTCTACATCATAGTTTTATTGGTTTATCTTGTTTAGTTGAGAGTAACAATAAAGGCTATTACATAACTTTTTTTTTTTTTAAATCAGAGATTTTCCACTTGTCACAGCATTAAAAGCAATTTGCTAATGCTTTTGTAATTTTCTTGATGTTGAAGTAATTTCATAGATGAAGTGGTTTCCTGAAATACAGGAAGTAAGAACTGCATTTTCTTCCTGGTTAAAGGTCTTTTAGCTTTACATTGAAATAGGTGTTTCTGTGATGGTAATTCACATCAATTTTTTTTCTGCAAAACAAGAAATGTATTTCCCCCTCTCTATACTTCAGCCTCACATTTTTCTCTAAGGTTGTCCAGCATCGCTTGAAAAAAGAAGGAAATGGTTTCTTTATTATGTGATGTTTTACAAAAATCCTGCTTTTCATCAACTACTTGACTCACTCATGTGCTAAAGGACAAAGATCTTTGAAGTTAATCACTTAGTGTGGTGATAAATGTAGGGAACAACCCCAACTTTTATGGGCATTCAAATCTTCATAAAGAAAATTTCACAGAAATGCTTTACAACGTGTTTTTGATTACTTAAAAAAAAGATGCAATTCCTAGGAATTTCTCTGATTTTGAAATTTAGCTAAAGACTGACTTCTCAGTTGACTTTTTGATGTTTGAAAGAGATATCTTATTAATGATAAAACAAAAAATTGAATGCAAATACTGAGTAACAGACAAAGCTTCCAAACAAAATTGTTCACTGCTGTACCAAAATTGTTAATATAAAAAAAAATCAAGGATCACAGTAACTTTTTCATTACAAAAAAAACCCAAACCAACCCTAATAAAATTCTGTTGTTAACATACTAATAAATAATTTCATTAATAAAACTTTTAATTTCTGAAACAGTGAGAGAGATTAATGATTTAATTGGTGGCGGTTGTTTTAGGAACTCAACTTGGAGTGAGTACCGACTGTTGTACATAGGTATAGCTATGAGAAAATTCTGGCTTCAAAGTATATTTATCTCAAAATGGAATTTATTGAAAATTGTTGTTTAACCAATTTTAAACTGGTGCCTGCAATCACTTATTACTCTAGCATTTGCTACTTGTCCTTGATGAAGAAAGAATGGATTTTACTCTTTTTGTGTTTTTGTTTCACTCTCCTCTTGCAGAGTGCCCTAAATCAAACACCTTAGGCCTCTTTAACCAACAACATAAAATGTATGCTTCACCTAGGTGTATTTCCATGGAAACAACACTTTTTTGTTAGTCTAAATCTTAACTGAGACCTAATGTGAAAACTCTAAAGGCTATGCGCCCTCCTTAACATATTCAGGTTTTGTATGAATTTTAATCTGAATCATATAGTATTCAAATGAAGAAAGAAGCATATGAGTGAGATTTTAAATTTTGTTATTGGATTTCCATTCTGGTAATTACACATGCTTTATAATCCTTCAGGTTAATTACATGATTCATACCTTACATTCTCATAAAATAAACAGCTGAAGGATTTTTCCTAAAGTACTCCTCTCTATATATAGAAAAACACCTGCAAATAAGCAAAATCACATCCCCAAAGGAGAAGTAATGCATAGCAAAACATGACAGTTAATAGTCAAACTCCATATGTAATTTTAACTACAATAAATTCAGCTGCAAATATAGTAGTATGTGAAAAGAAAATGTAGCAGAAACTCATCCAGCTGCATTCTATGTGCCTGTTTGCTAGAGGCTAGTATATTCTTGGCAGTTACTCACGTAGGTTTACTCCGAATTGGATGATCAACATATGTGGGCCTCACAGCAGCAGCCCTTGTCCTGTTGATCCACATGTGGAGGATTTAACTTCCTAAAGCAGAATAGCAAAAAATTACTCTTCACATATAGGACTGGACAGATTGGAAGAATATTTAAAATATTTTTTGGAGGAAGTAGAGGTTATTATTTCTCTTTTAAACTTCAGCTTTGAAGGGTTCAAATTACTAGATAATATCCTGACTTCCCAATCCTTGAGAAACATCAGTGACATACAAGCAACAGATTTTTCTTTTATTGTACATATATATGAAAATATATGCATGTAGATATAGAGTGACAGCCAAAATGCATAATAGTGATATTACTTGAAATTTTACTGGATGTTTTATTTTGATACACTTTAACTGTAGGCTTTCATTTGAATTTTATATGAGATACATAAATTATTGTTGTAGAACTCTGAATAACTATTTCAATTTCAACTAAAATCCCCCAAAATGAACACATATATGTACACAACATGCAAATGCAAACACACACACACACTGATCTATATATAAAATTATCTAGCTCAAAATTTACCTAATCATATATGAAAAATATTAAATTCCCAAACTGAGATAAATTGGACAAAATATACTTGAGTTCACATGAAATTTGGAATCTCCCTCCTAAGGGATATTTAGAAACCATCTAGACACATTTTAGCTAGAAAGATGTTCTTGAAAAAAATAAATGTAACATATTTTGACATTTCAGTGACATAAGTGTTTCTGTAAATGTAATAAGTCCCTAATTAGATTATCTTACTTACCCATTATCTTTTTGCCTTAACGAATTAGAAATGCTACTTTACAGGATACTTTATAAATACATTCTAGAACTACCTACAGTAGTAACCCTTACCTACAGTAAGGTACCTATTTATATTTGTTTATCTATTATGCTAAGCACATCCCAAAATCACAGCTGAAAAAGATCAATATATACAGATTAGAATAATTTAGTAAAAGGAGGTTGTTATTTTGCTTTGTGTGATGACAGAAATGGAAGGACATAATTACTAAATGACTGTGACTCATAAGGAGTACTGATTTCTGGCAAAGTGATCTCTCGTTGACATTTAAATTTTCTTTTTTTTCATTTTAAAGCAGGTGATTGATTTCTCCAGGTTTTCAAAGATATTTGTAGGGGACCATCATAGTTCATAGTTATCTCTGATGAGTATTTAAGGGATGCTAGGGAGAATTTTTAGTACTGCCTACTCTTAAGATTTCTGATGCTTCTTATTATAGGATTTCATTTTCAGTTGCTTATAATTTAACTAATTCTCCTAGCTGTCTTCCTTACTACAAAGGGTTCTGTAAAATGTTTTAGATAGAATGGACCAGAGCCATTATTTTTTCTGATAAAAACCTGTAAGTTGAATTGTAGAAAACTTATGCATATTATTTAGAAGCTCTTATTTTACAAAGCTTGTGACTATGACTGGAAAATTTTCAAGATTATTTGTTAGTGAGGAGCTGTCATTTACAGCTCCTGTGAAAGATATCCTGATTTGGTTGGCATATGTTTAACTATTAATTAAGCTGTTCTAGCTAACCTCTCAGATATTCTGTGGGCAGGGTGGACTGTGAATGCATCACCCTGCCAGGTAACAAAGTTCTCTTCTATAGCTGTAATGGCCCAGAACAGATTTTCGTTGGAGCTGTTCTTTCTCTCTTTTTTTTTTTTTTTTCCTGTCTATTGAAAGCTACTGCATCATGAGCTACAGGAATTGATTGATGAAAAGTGAGTGTGTGTGCGTGCAAGCACATGCATAGAAAAAGAAAACAGAGTTCAGATCATCTTGGACTCCAGCGAAAGAAAAGGTTGTTGAAGTCACAGCACATACTAATATGAGGACTAGGAAAATCAGGTCCTCAGCTGTGACAGAACTGCACAGGAATTGGTATTTTCTGGTTTATAAACCTCAGATCTGTGAAGCATCAGCTAGTTGAGGAGGAGCGGGGAGAATTATTAATGAAAAGGCTAAAACAGCTAGGGGGTGTCTGGCTGCACACTGCTAAAGTTATCACAAAGTCACCGTTAGTCAGAGCATCAGCACCTAAACTAAAATTGTCAGGAAGTGCCAGCAGCATTTTCAAAATCTGATAAAAACAGTCAACTGACACTTCCTAAAGCTTTGACTGTGAATTTGAAGTCTTTCTCTAGTTGTTTATGTATGTTATAAAACACACTAGTAGAGAAACTTCAAGGACCGCATGTAAAGTCATGTATCAGTGGCTTCTTCACTATTCAAAAGATTTAAAATAAAAAAAGAGGAAAGAAAAAAAATGGCGAAGTGTAAATGAAATATATTACATTTCAAGGTTAGCAGAAGAGCCATCATTTTTCTGATACATATTTATAAATTAAATTTCAACTGATTTAGAAAATTCCACTGATGATTGAAAGCTATCTATGAAACAGCCAGCACAGTATTCACATTCTATTTGTGTATTTCTCTTCAATTCTATGAGATAAAATAGAACATAGGGTCCATCAGTTATTTTCTTGGTGTGCTTCAAATACAGACTTGAGAAAAGTTGTTTGATCTGGCTCTAACCAATGTTAAGAAACAGAATCATTACAAGGGCTATGATCCCATGTTCTTTACTTAGTGGCTGTGAAATGGAATGAAAGAGAACTGCCTGATCAATGACATCAATAACTGCACTGAGCTAATGGAGACTCAGGCCTGACATGCTCTAGTGAAAAAAAAGAGAGAGGAAAGTTACACTGTTAATTAAACATTTCCACTGTTCCAGTTTTCCAAGGGTAATTGGCTTAAATGAATTTGGTACCTGAAGAGTGCCTTGTTGTTTGAAATTAGTGAAACAGATACAAGAACAGATGTAACAACTCACCAGATGGTTGTACACACACGCGCGCACGCGCACACACACACACACACACACACACATATATCACATAAAGAAAAATTGAGAACCCGTGCCTCTAAGACTTGGAGAGCTGCGTCAACTGATATTATAAAGAACAGTGTTTTTTCACCACTCTTTCATTACTTCCTAGCGTCAGTCACAGACAGTTTGAAAGATGCTGGGCTTGATAGGAGCTGAATTTTAATAACTGTATTGATATTCTTCTGATGAAAACAATGTATTTATATTTCTGAAACTGCATTAGAAACTGAATAAGGAAAGTTTAGACAGTGGTGCTGGAGCATCAACATTTTAGTCACATGCGTAAGGATAGAGAACTCTAGCAATTAATATGCTGGTCATGATATTTTAATCATTAAGTATATTGTTGAAATGTATTTACTGTTTTGAACAATGAAAGTAGGTAGAAAGTATGCAAAGGAAAAAAAATCTTTCCAGACAATTGTTATCACGTTTTACTTGATCTAAAATATTTGCAGCACTTAACATTTGTATGACCCTGTCATTATTTACTACTGCTTGCCTCATCATAGTGTAAAACTGCATTGAGCTTAGAATTAAAATATAACTGAAGGTGCCCTCCCACAGATCCTGAAGATTTCCAAGAAGTTTTGTCTAAGACACCAGATTTTTTTAAAGATAATTTTCATAAATGATTAAAAGGTAGGTAGCAAATGGGATGAAGCATGAATGATTTAATTATGTATAAGTTTTCTGTCTCCGACTTGCAAAGTTTACTATTCACAAACAATATGCAAGTATTTAAAAGGTGTGCTTGGCAAGCTAAGATATAAAATGAAAATTATAAGTATTTATAAATAATTTTGTCTGTATTGTTTTTTGCTTTACACGCTTGATAAAAATATAATACTGATGTAGTGCTACCCTTTGGGAATGGTCAAGCACTTTGTCTCAACTGATTTGTTGAATTTCATAACATAAAAATGGGTGACATTGATAAGTGGCTGCTATTTCTTTGACATTGGGTTTTTTTGCTTCACATTCTTTGCTAACAGCATTTTTACATCTGTCATAAGACAAGGCAAATGGATTCTGAAATTAGGTATTAGGCCCTTAATCGACATCCCAGGGCATGTACCATACCAACAGTTTTCTATTAAAACACCTTTTCTTTACTGCAGCATTACACAGAACCAGTTTCTGACCATAGATACATACTAATGAACACTAAGGTACTTAATGCCTTTGACAATGCATGAAAACGTGCCCAAAAAAAAAGTAGCTTAAAACACAAAAGGGGTACTATAATAAATCTTTCCTATAGTGGACAGAAACATTTGCCATATTATATTGTAATAAAGTAATAATAGAATATTAACTAGTTAGGAATAACAAAAAAAATTAAATATATTCAACTTTTTAATCGATACCAAAATAAGAACTTGGAAGAAAATTTACTTGAATTTTTTATTTTTTTTATTAGAACTAATCTTTTTATTAGTAAGTCTAGCCTTAAAACAAAAAACAATAGAAGACTCATAAAACTAATTTATTTGAAGTTGCAAAAAATTGAATTGTCTTCCCAAAGCAGGAAATGCAATAACTGTTTTGTAACCTCTGTAGAGAAATTATTCAGCATAACATAGTTCAAAATCCTAAGAAAGTTTTTTTGTCTGCATTCGTATTCTTTCTGTCCACAAGTGTTATGATTAACAAAAAAAAAAAAGACAATGACTCATATCTCTCATCTAAATCACAAACTGGCCAAAAATCCTGTATTCATCCATTTTTAATTCCATCTGTTCTCCGAACTGACATTACTTGAATTCCCTTTAAAAAGTGCATATCTAAACACCATTCACTTAATACAGGCTCCTAATTAATTTCCTTGAAACTTTTCAATTTGAAAAAAATTAGAAATATTTAAAAACATTTAGAGAAATAAAAAAAAATATTCTTTCAGTCAATAGCTAAAGAACATGCAAAGATTTATGGTTCAAGCATTTGTCCATTTGACTATACATTTGATTAATTTTGTTTTGCATTGTAAGTATCACAGATTTCCCATAGACTGAGACTAAGATTTACTCAGGGTAGAGTACTTCTTTCTAGAAAAAATTCTATTTTTCTTCCCCCAGTCATGGTTCAGGTCACTCCATCACCTTAAATTATATCTGACACTTTGTTTATTTCCAGTCGAACTTAAAGACATTAAGGATTAGGTCTATTTTTAATTGCATGAAGCAATCAAAGAAAGGATACCCTGGGATAACCCAGTTTGAGTCCTGATCAGAGACATTATTGCTTAAAAGCTTATTTGGAAAGGGGCTACCAGTCAAAGGACTGCAAAACAAATGTCTGTAGAATTTGACATCAAAAAAATGTATACTGGGCATGCAGGATGGAATAAATCACCAGTCACAGGAAGCAGCAGGGAAACTACGAGCAGAATAATTCTGAAATGACTGGACTACAAAGATAGAAAAGCTGCTTTTTAAAAGACAATCGGTGACAAGAATATAGAAAACCAGATGGTAAATACTGTCATTTATTTATTTATTTTTAGTGCCAGTGTGGACATGAGGAAAAAAATGAACTTAAACGGGTGCTAAAACTCAAGCCTTAATTAGTCCAAATAGGATGAAATCACTCAATAACATGTTTATTATTCCATTCACTTACATGCAGTGTAGTATCTCAAGACTAGACTTTAACTTTGTATATAATTTTAAAAATATGTTAACTTTTACTCCTTTTTTTAAACAACTGTACCTCCACTGTGTATGTGTGTATGTTTTACATTCAAAGTGGCTTTCATACACTTTCAGGAGAAAGGAAGACAATAAATCACTGAAAGATAACAATAGTGCAAGTATATACAACTGCAGGAAAATTTGATTTGCTTTAACTTTCTTTTTTTCTTTTTAACTTTATCTCTCTATTATTACTGCTACTATTCTTTATCCTTTTGTCACAACCAAATCAGTCCGACTTTCATGAATCGTTTCTGTTGGGAACGCATGGTGAGTCTCTGTCCACTGCTGCTCTGCAATTTCTATCCATTTCACAGAATCAGAACCACTTAGGTTGGAAGGGACCTTTTGAGATCATTTACTCCAGCCTCCCCAAGCAGTGTCAGCTAAAGCAGTTTTCCCAGGACTGTGTCCAGTAATGCTTTGAATATCTTCAATATTTGTGCAAGTGTAGTTCTGCCTGCCACTAAGTCAGAATGTACCCATCTATCAAATGTGGAACAACCCATTGTTGCCCAGAAATAATGACTATGCAGTGTAGTAGCAGAAATTCTAAGTGCTAGAGGTTTCCTAGAACTCCAATGAAGGAAACTTTCTTGCACACAGGAATGGAGCCTATAAAGCAATGAAGCCTATAATTTTGTTGTAAATTTTGTTGCAGGTTATTATCTATTCTTGATGAAAACTATATGATATCAAACATTTTTAAATGCTTCAGAAGGACTGTAGGCCTTTTCTTATCCCTAAAACAGCAATAACAAAACAACAACAACAAAAAATCCAAACACTTAAGTATATTGGCCATTCTGTAATTTTTTCTCATCCAAAAAATAAAAGCTATCCTTAAGAAATATTCAGTGAGCGCTGCTTGTATGCATAAACTGACTGATATCCATTGTTCAAGCAGAGGAATAAATATAACATTTAAATAGTAAGGCAAAATTTGGAGCACAGTCAGGGAAGTATGAACCAAGAAAAGTCTATATTCGATCTAAATTCATACCATAACCAAAGAGGTAACACCCTAGACACATGTATCTGATTACCAAGCAAAATTCTTTCAGTATCTCCTAGAATAGAACTTACATCATGTAAAACTGGGACTGAAAAGGAATGAAAGTATAAACTTTTTTAGAATAGATATTATAGATCATTAATTGTAATAATACGAATCAAATATTATAAAATCTTCCAGTGATTTGGTTAGTTAATGAACTGAAAAAGAGATACTAGTTCAACCTGAATCTTCCTAGAAATATAGCTAAATAATGTGAAAGCTAGCTCACAAACTAACATCTTTTTCTGGGTTTATTTATATAGATTATTAACGTGTTTTTATAGCACTCTTTCTTTTGAGAAATAAATATGTTTATTTGCTGTACAATAAATGATTACAAATAGTTTTCATTGGATCAATAAATATTTTATTAGCCACTCTTAACACAGGATCTGTAAGATAACTCATTTTGAAAATTCTCCCTCCATACATTCTTAGGCTTTTTCTGAAATTTTTACTCCCAGTTTAAGATCTATTTTAGGATATTCAAACAAACAAACAAACAAACAAGTTCTGTGTCATTTACATTTGAAGCCAGAGTTTTTCCTGTCATCATGTATTGCTGCGCATTTGTCAACATTAGATTTCATTTGCCATGTGTCAGCCCAATTACATAAATGAAAGTCTCTTTGAATTTTCCATGCTGCTTATTCTGAATGTTTGTTAACACCCAAACTCGATCACTGATAACTTCTTTTAAAATACTTCCCATCAATCTGTCTAGGCAACTTATTAGTCCCAGACTAGAAAATCTACAGGTGATAACTTCTGGTGGAACTGTACTCAAAATGTTTTAGCAGTTAAACATATTTCCTGCATCTTGCTTTACATTTTGTGTTCAAAGTGGATGTGCACTATTTCATATCACTCTACAGACTGTGAAAACTTTATCTTTCTCCAGATCTATAAAATATTTGTATAAAATCACGGGTAGTGATCACATCTGAGAATTATAATTATATAGAATGCAGAAAGAGATGAAATGAATAAGAGTGATTCTGGTCACAAAGAAGATAAACTATGAAGAGATCCATTATTTTGCAAACACCTAATATAGCTCAAAGATGTGAACGCTGTTGTGGCTGAAACACTAGCCCCAAGTAAACTCATGTATTTTTGCTGATGATGAAAATGTTAGAGTAAATTCTGAAGACAATAGGGTTAACATGATTACATTACCTACTATGTAATCAGAAATACTTTCATGTCTACTTGCTGCATTAATGATAATGATTTGAGATCTCACTTCCTTGAACAAGAATAGTCTACACAAAATACTTCCATTTTAGAGCGTTGCTGTATACGTGAATTTGTCTGAAAGATTCCCACAAATACTTCATATGAAACGTTCACATTTGATAGTCTAATTAAAATACACTCAACCAAACTGCACAATTTTAAAGTTATAGAACTGATGGAAATTTAGGAGAACAGATAGGTCACAGCTGTAGCTATTATAAAGCTTTTATTAATCTGGTAAAAATTCTGCATTTCTTTTTTTTAAAAAAAAAAATTTTATTGATCTTTTCAGATTAAACATTCTGTCTCTTTTTAGTGATAACTTCAGAGAGTCCTCAAGGCTTGTAAAGGCAGAAAGGATAGGAAGTTTGGATTCTAAGTCTGTACTGGAAATGGATCATACTGGTTTGGTTTCACCAATGTTAAACTCCTATGCTGATTCAGAACACTACAGTAGCTAATGAGAGCAAAATTCTGTCACACACGTAGCGTCATCTAGAGCTGCCATTCTTATAGGACAATTTTCTGTAAAAGTTGATTTGTGTCCATCAACCCTATATAGATACCTTAGGTACCCTTGATTATCCTAAATGACACAAAACAAATATGTAATAATCCTATTTTAACATCTTCTCAGATACTTTTCACTCTGGCTTCTGTTGGCTGCATTGATTAGTTTTCCATTGGGTAAAATGGGAATTGGGACATCTAGCTAACAGAAAGATTCTTTTATGTAGACACCTCCATTTAGCTGTCTTAATCTTGAACCAGATCTTACTGTATATGTTCCTCCAATGAAACGTAGTATTTTATCCATTTACACAAAACATAAGGTGCAAATAACAGAAATTAACTTAATGCATTAGACTGAAACTGAATTAAATTAATACCAAGACAATGGAATGAAATTATTTCCTCTTTAGGTACAACAGAGCCAACCCCTAATCAAAAGTAACTAAAGGAAGGAGAAGATATGCAAACATATCTATAAAAGTCCTGAAACATAAGTTCAGGACACGACAGTAGTAGTGGAAGCCTTTATGCTTCTGTGATCCTAGAATGAATGACTCATCTCCTGGTCAAGCTGAGGGGGGACAAAAAGTGCTTCCTTATACCAGGTAGCAGCATCAGGTAGTTGATTACCTGTTTTGTTGACCAAGTTAAAACAGTTCCCTCCTGACTTAAAAAAAGCCTTCCAAGGTATCATTCGCTTTCAATTGCCAATATTGACTGTGATAGTATATGAATTAGAAACGATAGTCAACCTTGTTTTAAATCCACACATTTTCTGAGTAAATGCCTTCTTAGCACACTAGTTAGGTATAGTTTAAAGACTACAAAAGATATACTGAGAAATGTTCCTCCTTAGGAAGGTTGCCATTTTGATTTCTTTTGGTTTAACTATTTTGCTTATTTTGTCATATATAATTTCTCCAAGCCTTTCTCTAAAATGTTGGTAAATAATGACACATGCATCTCTTCGTCCTGGCATGCTTATAACAGCCTAAATGCATAACATGAGATAAAAAAAAATACTATTTATTATAAATAAGTCTGAATATTATATCCAGTCTTGAATCGCCTACTAGGAGTGATTTCCAAAGATTGCTTTTAACATTCTTCATATCATCTTAATTCAGCACTGCTTCCCTGGAAACTAAACGGTAATGTCATGTACTCTGGGGAGACAAACAAATAAAATTAAGAAAAAAAAAATATTAACCCTTGTAAAATTAGCATTGCCATTGCACAATGTCAATGTATAAAGTATTCAGGCTTTATTAAAGCTAAACTAAAACTTTAAATATGCACTTGCACTGAATAAAAAAAGGAATTACTGTTACGATATCTTAAAATATGTGTGAATTACTTTGGCTTGAAAACTTGTAAAATTTCAGTTTCTCAGAAAAATTTGCTGCATCATGACTCTGGGAGTGAATTACTATGAGAGGCAATCTTCTATTTTCAGCACTTTAAGAATTATTAGAACTAGTTAATTAAACGTAAAGGAGAGACAGCAGGGGGAAGCACAAGGCTAAGTGCTACCTCTTCATAACAGCTGTCATCTACTAGAAGAATGGAGCAGTTAATCACAAGAATGTAGCTTGTGTCGGCAGTTTCCTCAAAAAAAAAAAGCCTAAAGATCTGGAAGAGATCAAGATACTATTAAATTCTTTCCTGTCAGGTCAAAAAGAGTTCTATACTAACTTTAGTAGTTCCAAAACATAGTAATATTATGATGACAATGACATGAAAGTCCCGGAGACCTATACAAACATACCTTAATAAAAAATAATGAAAATAATTGAAAGTTTGTATGAATACAAACCAGTGCCTTACAGTCAACTACAACAAAGTTTACATTTCTTTCAGCAGAATAACTTGCCTCAAAACTTACAAATTAAATACTTACCTCTGTAAGTATTTAATACCTTACCAATTGCACTAGACATAAATGTATTCTAAATAAAGAACTGCTAAGGAGGTGTTAGTTAATCTCACTGGTTAAACTCCATCTAATCAATCAAAAAGTTTAAATAGAATAATCTGAAATAAATTTATCTGTATGAAGAAAACTTAGACAATACACATTTTAAAAAATACAGGTTTTTTATTTGTCTTGTATGTGAAAACCAATTTTTAAGATCTTTAGTGAATGTTATTTGATTAAATATATGAATTAAGGTGGATTCTGACCGCAGTTTTTATTATACCAGGCTATACAATACTATAATCTCTTAAAAAGTAAAGCATAGATGACACCTTAACATAATGTATACCATACCTTGTTATTATACATGTATATAACACACTTTATTGCTTTGTATCTAGTATCTACCTGGGCAAAAATACTAGTGGTTTAATATTTACTTGCACACAGAATTAGTGCTCTGAATTATGAGATGTCTTTCTCTCTTCCATAGAGAGCTAGTTCTGGTTGGAGAAGGAAACTAATGTTGAAACTGAATTTTCACAACTGGTTCTAAGGAATAGTATTTATGAGTGCAGTAGTAAGAAGTACTAGCTGAGTCACGTGAAAGGCAAAATGACTAGTCCTGAGGACATAGAATACTTCTCACAGGCTGAGAATAACAAACAAAATCAAAGAGAACACAAAATTTGTAGGGCAATTTGAGGATTTTGTTCAACTGACAACTTTGTCAACTTATGTCTTTGTTGGCAGCATGACAGTGGTATCGAGTGCACCCTCAGCAAGATTGCTGACAACACCAAACTGTGTGATGTGGTTAACAAGCTGGATGGAAGGGATGCCATCCAGAGGGACCTTGACAAGCTTGAGTGGTGGGTCTGTGTGACCTGCATGAAGTTCAACAAAGCCAAGTGCAAGGTCCTGCAGATGGACCAGGGCAATCCCAAGCACAGTTACGGGCTGAGTAGAGAAAGGATTGAAATGAGCCCTGAGGAAAAGGGCTTGGAGGTGTTGGTGGATGAAAAGATCAACATGACCTGGCAGTGAACGCTAGCAGCCCAGAAAGTCAACCGTGTCCTGGACTGCATCAAAACCAGTGTGGCCAGCAGGCTGAGGGAGGGGATTCCACCCCTCACCTCTGCTCTTCTGAGACCCCACCTGGAGTACTGCATCCAGCTCTGAGGTCTCCAGTACAGGAAAGACATGGAGCTGCTGGAGCAAGTCAAGAGGAGACCCACAAAGTTGATCAGAGGGCTGGAGCACCTCTCCTACGAGGACAGGCTGAGGGAGCCAAGCTTGTTCAGCTTGGAGAAGAGAAGGCACTGGGGAGACCTAATTGCAGCCTTCCAGTAACTAAAGGGGGCCTACATGAAATATGGAGAGAGACCATTTACAAGAGCAGGGAGTGATA